>JBCJKH010014464.1:21762-34411 GCA_039877255.1 Loriculus beryllinus | reverse complement strand
TGTTATTTCCTTTATCATTATTATTATTGTTGGTAGCAGCAGTGATTTGTGTTATACCTTAGTTACTAAACTGTTCTCATCTCAACCTGTGGGAGTTGCATTCTTTTGATTCTCCTCCTCATCCCTCCAGGAGCAGAGGGAGGGCAAGAAGGGGGGGTTAAGTGAGTGAACAAGCTGCGTGGCTGCATGGCTGGGTTTAAACCACGACAATGACAAAGAAGCCTTCACACTTGAGACAGAAGAAAGGAAGAAAAAGCAACAAAAAAGTTGCACAGCAAGGGAAAACACATGGTTTCCCCCTTTCAGGAATTTACTATACTTCTTTTACTTCTGTCCAAACAAACCCCTTGGGTTTTGAACACTAAATAAATAATAGAGATCTTCCTGATTAGTCAGAGTTGCTTTGTGCAACATGGATTCTGTTCTTTCTGTTTGCACATTAAGTGTATGTAGAAGTTAGATATGCTTAACTAGTGAAGTAAACAATATAAGTTAACAAATCTTACATGTCTGTTTTCTCTTTGTCTCCAAGCAGCCAGTTCCTTGGAAGCCAGTTCTTCTGGGCTCATTTTTATTAGATGGTCAGGAGTTACCTCTCCTTTCAATACTTTCTTAAATAATATCTAGAAGAAAGACAAAAAGCTTCATTATTGCTAGCAAGACAGAAACAGCTTGCAGCTGGGAATAAAGCAGAGAAGCAACAAACAACATACTCTGTACAGCTATATGGGTACTGCGGTTTCATAATTATCTCGCACTGCAGGAAGCTGTACTAGATTTTACAACATAAAAAGCCCAGTTCCAGAGCTCCATTTATTCTACATAACAGATTGTATCTACATTATACACATTAATGATCAGACACGTAATTAACTGTTGTTCCAATAGAGAAGGTAAGTTTATGCCCATGGCAGCAGTAACTCCCCTGTATTACACAGCAGAAAGAAGTTAGTACTAAGATGATGTCTTTGCCTGTTGATTGAACCAAATTCCTGGGATAAAAAAACCGCACATAATTTAGCAGCATGAGCAAAGAGAAGCCAGTGACAGAACTTATCCTGTTCATACAATCTACAGCTGGCTAACTGCAATAATAAAATGCTGCAGACAAAGCAACTTGAACAGAATAACAGATAAAAGGACAAAAGATAGAAGCTGAGAAGCACAATACTGAATAATGGGCTCAAAGAAAGCAGAAAAGAGAGCAAAGACCAAACTTGAGAAATGTGGGTATGAAAAAGCAGTGAGACAAGCTACAGGACAGAAACAGTAAGCAGCAAAGGTTGGGGGTAGGGGAGAAGGAGGGAGGTGGGGACACCAAGACAACAGATCAGAGGTAAAGACAAACACATTAGGCAAGCTCTATCTACTACATTTTGAAATCCCATTATAAGAAGTACTCTCAGAGCAAGGAGTTGAAGAATTAACGATGAGGAACAGGTGAAAAAGAACACAGGGAACACTGTGTGCACAAGGCAAACTACATCAAAGAGACAAAGTAAGACTTTAATCTACAGCAAATAAAGGATTTACGTAAAGCACAACAGACAAATAATACGTACATTATTTTTAGGATCTTTTAGATTGAACATTAAACTTCTGTATTTGTTCTTGTACTTTGAGTCAGTGTCCCGAAAGAAAGAAAACAGCTCCCTTTCAATCCTTGTGGCAACTTTTGCTGCTCTCTCCTCAGGAATCTTTAAACTGGAGTCTGTCAATCTGTGAGAGAACACAATGGCAAAAATTACCAAATGCTTCCAAATAATTTTTTTTCCTCTCACTTCTGAAACAAAAGAATTACAAATGTAATTTAATATTTTAATTATATATATCTTTACCTTTTCATCAGAATTTCCTTAAGAGACTGCTTGACACTTTGTCTTATCTGATCAGCAGAAGGTTTGGAAGCTGGCACAGCTGGCAGGTGTGTTGCACTAAAGGATCCTTTCTCATTTTTCTTTTTCTTAATTTCTTGTTTCTCATGAATACCTACCAAAACACAGTTAAAAAATGTAAGCTACTCAAGCCACTGCTATAAACTTTTACTGTTGCTGGATGTCATAAAGTTTTATTTTTAACTGCTAAGAAGTGACCTTCAAAGAAAAGAAAAGGAATGTACTCATAGAAAGGTTAGTTGTTTTGTTGTTTTGTTTGTTTGAGGTTTTGTTTGTTTGTTTTGTTGCTTTGTTTCTTTGGTTGTTTTGGTTTGTCTTTTTATTTGGATATTGTTTTAATTAGATTAATCCGAAAGAAACTTCTTTAAAAGAAACAAACAGGACTTTTGCTCTTTGACTAAAGGTGTTTTCTTCTACAGTGAACCAAGATGACCAGTGCTTATCAGCTTGATCTTACTTGGGAATTTTGACTCTAAATTCCTTTAACAGCATACATTAATTTTTAAATGAGTATACTGAGAAATAATATCTGTGAAGCATGTATTATAAGGATCATAAACTTTACATTAAGATAGCATTTTTCATTAAACTTAGCATTTCTTTATCTGTTAGCCATCAGAATTATTTCAATTATAATAATCTCAGCTTCTGATTCAGGTAACAGACATTCTTAAACAAGGCCATTATAAGGTTTGTGTCACAAATAATATGAATAATAAAAAATTCTAATCAAATTAAAACCATTAAATCAAAACACCCGAATTCCTTCAAACTTAAATTTTCAAAATGTAAACTGAAAGCTTATTTTTCTTGGCCTGTGAATCTCATTAATACAAAGCAGTAGCTTTTTATTTATGAAAGCAATGGGAAATAAACAATATTAATTTATTTACTTTCTACTCTGAAAACTTGAACAAATTGAAGACGTGATAAATACCCAACTTATGCGTTTGATGGTAAAAACCCCTATTTCTTTATTATTAGTTTCAGCCACTGAGTACAACTTAAAATGTATTAATACCAGATGCAAATGAACTGTGTTTTCAGGTAGCTAATAAAGACAGATTACTTTTTTTGTTGGGCTGAGTGTGTGGTTGGATCATGAAGTCTCTCATCATTTTGACTATGATCCCTATCAAAATTACTGATTTTCCCCTCCTTGCCAGCAAGGTAGTACTGACCTGACCACTGTTTGCCCTTCTGCACTGCAATTTAAAGTATTCAGATAATAGGCTTGTTTATTAAAGCAGCTCTAACAATGCTTTATTTGCTAAATACATTTTTGTGCTTATCTTCTCCTCAAGAGAAGGATGAAGACCTGAACTAAGCGAATAGCCTGAGGGGGGCATGGAAAGCCGAAAATGTCCACATGCCAGCAATGTTTTGGCAAATTTTCAACTCTCTGAAAACACAGTCCTGCAACATAGAGGCTATGGGCAAGATCAGCAATAAAGAGTTCCACTATAAGCATAATACAAGGCAGTTAAGAGATTAAGACAAATGTGCTGATTAATAATTTTATAGTAACTGTCCTAAATGAGACTGCCAAATCTCTCCTCTGTTTAAAAAGGATTTTTAGATTAACTTATAGTCTGAAATGGTAATTGTAAAATCTGTCATCGCCTAGTTCAAGCAACATATTTTAGAAGAATTATTTCATAGATGCCAAAGATTCATTTCACTTCACTTCACACTCTTTGCACTTGAAAAACTGATACTGTAAAAAGAAGTCATTACCCTTCACTGTACACATATGTGAATTACAGCATGGAGTACATCACCAAACCTCATTACCTGATTTTGTGGACCTTTCAACCACACTAAGGGATTCTTTACTTATTTTTTCATTTTTGTCTTCAGGGGACCGTCGAGGGACTACACCAGTTTGTGATCCTTTTCGAACAGGAATGTGTTGCCCTTTTTTCATATCTGAGTCTCTGGACTCTGGCAAGTTCTTCCCATCACCAGATTCCTGAAGTAAACGTTTACACATTAGCATGCTACTGAATGCTACAACGAACAACTATGTAATTACCACACATTTTCTACATTTTAAGTATAATTTGTAACATATAATAAGTTCCCTGGATGCATGTATAGTATTTTCTAAAAGGTTACTGAATATCCCAAATTACTGCAAAGTATTGCTTAACAACCACTTTGAAATATTGGCTGAAAACACATCACAGGCAATTTGCAGTTAAACTCCATATTGAAAACCACTATGTTTTCAGTTATTTTAAAATATCAGGGATACGAATGAACATCCCTTAACCACGTATCCACAGGAAGTCACTTATGTTTAGAAAGCACATGTAAACCAAAATTAAACACAATACTTACGTGTCTGAATTACACCAGTACTCAAAAATAAAGACAAAAAGGCTTACTGGATTAAGTTATGAGGAATATGCTATATATTGAAACCCTCTAAAGAACTGTAACAAAAACCATCTCACTGCTCTTGCAAATTATCATTCGGCTAATAGTATGAGACACAGAGTAGAAAGGCCCCAGTTAGAACGTTAGGCATTTTCTTCTGCATATAAACTGAACTTGAAACAGCCAAGCTAAAATACTGTTTTCATATTCCCAGAATCATAGAATGGTTTGTGTTGGAAAGAACCTCAGAGATCATCTAGTTCCAACCTCTATGCCATGGGCAGGGATACCTTCCACTAGACTAGGTTGTTCAAAGGCCCATGCAAACTGGCCTTGAACACTTCCAGGGACAGGGCAGCCAACAGCTTCACAGGGCAGCCTGTGTCAGTGCTTGACTTACTTTACAGATATTTAAAAGAACTGCAATTTATATCATATAGGAAATTGACAGACGTCCTGTAGAAGTGCTTAGAAATCTGAAGAAAAACGCATGAAGTTCTTCACCTTTTCTATATATACCAGTATGTATAGGTATACATACACACATGCATATGATGTGCACATAACCCTGCTCAGTATAAGACGAGTTTATTACTATCATTAGAAAACAGTCAAGCCAGTTAGAAAATGAAATAACTCTGAAAATAATAATGGATAAGTTTGAAATTAAGATTCACAAAAATGTTTGAAACGTGGTATTTTAAATACCAGGGGGTTAGGAGGAAATTCCTTCTACCCCCAATAATTAACAGCATCTTAAGCATTAAATAAGACACACCCGTCTGAAGATTTTGACTTTGTGCTTCCCAGTGTCCTCCATTTGCTTTGTTTTTTCAGTTGTTACATTCAGATTACAAGTAGGTGTTTGCTTCGACATCCCCAGTTTTTCACACTGACTTTCTTCTCTGTGGATTTCAGTTTTCACTTGACTATCTGGTACACTTTGATCCAAACACTCAATTTTTTTGTCTTCTTCAGCACAGCATTTCACACATACATATTCTTTATCTTCTTCACCCATTTGCTGTGCTTGAGAAAGGCTCAGTCCAACACAATCACCATGAAACCAATCATCACATCTACCACAGCCTACCATAAACCTGAAAACAAAAGAAGAGATAAGTCAGCATACAGACTACCAAAGAAGATACAGCAATCAGAGCAGAACGTACCATACTTGTTTTGATTTGTACATCTCAACAATTCGTTCTTACCTGGGAGGGATTTTCTTTGTAGCTTTACATCCATCTCCAGCCTTACGACATGGCACAGAATTTCTGAGAAATACTTTTTAAGCCGTTCTGCCTTTTGCAGTAGTCCAAGAGACTATCATAACCTCCCTATGCTTTTGTAACCTGCCCCAAAATGCTACCAACAGGATTTTTCAGACCACTATTTAAAAAAAAAAAAAAAATAAAAAGATTCCTGACTGGATTAAGGAAGAAAAAAAAACAAACCACCAACCAAAAAACCCAAACCCAATGACAACAAAACACAAACAAAAACCAAACACACACCTAAACTCTCCAAACCAGTAAACTTACGTTTGAAAGGTTTGGGAAGTTTCTCCCAAGTTCCTATTATCCTTTATTTCCTTCAAATATGATCACCATCCTACCTACTGCATCATACCTACTGCAGTCTTCCATATCAGTAAGATATTTAAGCATCCTGACAAATACGGTAAGCACAGCAACATCAAGCTATTTTAGTTTCTATTTTAACATCACATTCCTTAGACCATTATTACTGAAATACTTACAGAAAATTCCTTTTTATTCTCTTTACTGGTGAATATGGAATCAGAAGCCTTCAACTATATCTGTCTAGCTTGCAGTGACTGGTTTGTTTTAAACAAGGTACATGCCACTTTTGCGTTGCTATGTTATTCAGAGCTAACAGCTATTTAAAGGATGTTTCAAAGGACACCCTTCATCTCAGAGGTACTTCACGTCCTTCATTACTTTAATAGTAAAAGTAACTTTAGGCACAGATAGTATTTTCAAAGTACAGATCATTTGGCCTAAAATAAAGCCATAATTTCTGATTATTTTGTGGAAGCACTTTGAAAACTTCCTTAGGTATCACTAGTACCTACTTGCACTGATAGGTACAATTGCCAGTGGAACAATTTGGGAGGGATGTGAAATTTCAAAGTCACACAGGTTAAACCCCTCAGTAAAGCAATTCCAGGACACTTACATGGTAGTAATGATTTTTTTACAATCCTTTCTTATAATAAACTGGCATCATTACTAAAGATCTGCTTTCAAATGATCTAGGAAGATCTCTTGCACTATCTACTCATTCTCTTTTCTCTTTTATATCTCTGGGTTTGCTTTTGCTTTATACTTACATAGTAATTCCTAAAACACTGGTTGTTTCAGCAATATATGCCAGAAGCTAAATACTTTGACCTGCAAACCCTGTGCCTTTACTAATAGCCTATAAATCTCTTTCATAAGATGAGTCTAAGGAAAATTATTCCTAATTTATGTATGTTCCTATTCAGGCTAGAATCTGCCATCTGCTGACTTACCTACTTTGCAAAACCATATAAATACTATGAGACGTGCTTAGAGGAACTTTCTTTCTCCAGAACTGCAAATGAACACTCCAGACGGTTTGATGCAAGTATTGTAGTCAAGAAATACTGATATCTCAAGAGATGAAAATTCTTACTATCTAACAGCAGATGTTTGAAATGAGAACAGAATGTTGTGGTTATATTGTGTCCTTGCTTACTCAAAATAAATTAGAATTAAATTCTGCTGAAGTAAATAATCTTTTGATGCAAAATGAGTCTGGGAAGTTTTAAAACTCAAGCAATTTGAGAACAAAGTCATTTCCAGCTTTACTAGCCTGTGATGCTGTTTGCTAGATTTGAAGGAAAAGGTTTCAATCCAGTTTTCTTCACAAACTATTTTATCATTTTTTTTCTTTTTCTTTTTTTTTTTTTCCCTGAGCTTCAAGTACATTTGTGGTATTACTTATCACTAGCAAACAATAAACTGTCCATCTACTTAGCAGCTTCAATTAGGAAGGCAGAGATTCCTTCATATTTTGTCAGTATCTCAAACTTTTCAGATCCATGTTCCAGCAAAGTGAATTTAAAAGAAAGGTAATATTAGGTAACAGCTGCTTCCAATGGTTTTACCAGAGTAATACCATAGCATCCCTAAACAGAACAGGAAAACAAGAGAGACGCAATGGGACTTCAGCACAAAGATGACTGCTCCTTTCTGAGAGCCTGGAGCCAAACATGTGATGACAGAAAATACAGCACGAGTGCCTATTTCACAATCGCAAGGATCCACAACAAGGATGTTACATAAGATGTATCTTGTATTACTGCAAGAAATTATTAGTAAAGCTTTGGAAACACTGAAAATGGCTACAAAAAATCCAAATGAATTTCTGCAGAACTGAAGTAAAATCAAAGTGTAAAGTGCTTCTTGCTTAAAGTGTATTTTGGTGTACCAATGAATGAATGACTTTCAGTCAAAAATAAAAGGAAACCAAGAATACACCATCTTGAAGCCACAACTGCTACTTGGATTTTTATTTAAAATGTATGTATTTTTCCCCAGTTTGAAACTCAAGCATTGGAGACTATTATGTTAAATGAGAAAGCTAGACTGCAACATTTAGCAATCAAAACAAGATTTTCATTAATATTTAGAAAATAGACTAAATTTGCAGAAAATAAGAGATTAACTGCAGAGACTAACATATACAAGATGCTGCACATCTTCAACTTTAAACTGACAGCACATGTAATTTTTCATCTTAGCTCACACATACTATGTGGGCAATAGGGACGGTGTATGATGTAATTAAAGCACCAGGATAGGCATCCAGTCTTATATCTTTATTTTTAGGTCTAACAAAAAAAAAAGAAAAACCCCGCTGTAATAAACTCAGCTCAGAAAAGATCATTTTTCACTAAGAATACACACCAAGACAGACAGATGTCATTCAAGCCATCTTAGGCAAACTACTGAGATGGAATATCCATTTACCTTCATTCCAGTCTTCACAATAAGGTTTCAGTAACACTATATTTAAACACACACAATAAAACTTCAGAATTCAGGATTCAGAAACTAGGACTACAAAGAGACTCTGGAAATGTCCATGAAGCCTGTACTATAAAACAGAATGTAGTATTTACAACTGTCTTGCTTGAACCTAGTTACACAAAATGGTAATTAAGAATACCAGTGCTGCCTGCCTAAAAAATGCACTATTTATACTTGTATTTTCACACTAGTCAACTGAAAGACTACAACTTCTGAGGATGGAAGAGAACACACCAATTTTGATACCAATAATGTAAATAAGCCTTTTTACCATAAGGCCACTTTTACATTTTTATCTGTTTCATGTAACTGCACAAGAACACAATTATGATGTGTAACAGCAATTAGAATTGGGTAATGGGCAATGCTTAAAGACTAAAAAGGGAAGTCAAGGGAAACTGAAGCCTGGCTTGAAGTATCAAGGATGTCCACTTGCACAGCTGTCAAAGTTGTGACTGAAGAGGTTCTGATATCTTGGACTACGAAAACACCAAAGTTTCTGATTGTAGATTGCTTCAAGTTTGAAGTGCAGGAGTTTTACCCATGTTGTAAGGCTGGATTGGAAGATGTAAAGCTGAAAGAGAAAGAAAAATGTCTTTTAAAATGTTAAATCATGCCATGATAAATAACAGAATTGTTTTTACTGGACTTGAATATAAAACCAGACTTTAAGAAAAAAATTAAAAAGAGCTGACAGGTGACAGCAGAGAGTACTGTAGTACACTGGGACCTTCGCATACAACATGTTACTGTTTCATTTCTTTAAAGAATCCTCTTGGTAGTCCACGCACTGGCATAAAAATATGTATCATAAAATTAAAAAATAATGGATGATAAATAAAAAGAGATAAATAATGCAAATTTTCCACAACCTCTCTTAGGACTGCAAGATTTTGTTTGGTGTGTTATTTGTATCAAATTAAATTCATCTGTTAGACAAAAAACCTCAGGCTTGGAAGATTTACCTTCAAAATATAGAAGCCACACTTTAAATGTATGTAAATTAAATGTATGCAAAAAATGTTCCATTTATGTATCAAAAGCAAGTTTCCAGAGATATCCGTTACTATGAAATAAGATTTTACAATTAAAATGGGCAGAAACCATCATATTAATACAATGTTCATTGTAAATCTATAATTATGAACAAAAAATTGGAAGCTGTCAGAATAGTTCAGTGTGGGCATTCTAAGATAATGTAAGAAAATAATTTACTTCAGAAAGAATTGCTTCTCTTTAGTTCTTTGCATTTGTAGTACAATGCTTAGGGAAAACACTGTAACAGGACTCAAATCTCAAAAAAAGTTAAGCCAAACCATTCAAAAAATGACACCCCAGACAAAAAACACACCTAAGAGAAGTAAAACTACTGTTCACACACTTTTGAAGAACATAAATATTTAAAGCATGTCTCACGTCTGCATTTTCTCCCCCATTAATGGCACTGTTCATCTATCTTCTATTAACATCTATCATAACGTTCTATTAACATTACAACTGCATCTCAGCTGCACTGATGCAGTCAACGTTACAGCAGAGATACTACATAGAACTATTTTTTCAGCTAATAAAGACATCACTAGCAGTAAAATATTTGTAACAGCTTTAGCAGCATTTATGGGAAGCATAATAACAGCATAGCAGCATTTATTAGTGAAGTAGCATGGGCTTGATTCACAGCTGAAGTGAAACAAGTGTTTGCAAAAAAAAAGGCGCCAAAACAAAAAACTGCATTACCTTGTCAGAGAACATGTACAAGAAGCAAAGAAAAGAAACTGCTCATGTATAAGTCTAATACAGGTGACATGAACTGTCAGGTTTTGATCTAACGAGAACAACCTATCTTCAAAGAAACACTATCAGCATAATTCTTTGCACAAAATTTGCAGCACAGGAAAAAATATACTGCAATTTTTTAAAAATATTAATTTCCAATAGCCCATCTTTTATGTAATGTTTCTTTTTTCTGCAGAAGCATAATTTTAGTTATTTATGTTACATGAAACTCTCCAAAAAGGAAACAAACAGGGGGACAAGCAACCTTCTGCTCTTTGAACTTAAAGGTAAACACATGAAACATGCACAATAACTGAAAAACCAGAATCACTGAACTTTCCAAAACCCTCACATAAATGGTACATCCTCTAACATTAATAACAAATCTGTATTTAAAAAAAAAAAAAATCATTAAGGGAAGCTCCACTAACAGATGTTTCTACACACATAATGGATCTTGCAGGATCAGGATCGTACATTCTCTAACTGCATGGATATATATATATATCTCAAACTATGCATTTTAGACAACTCATGCTATCCATTTGCTTGAATCTCTAATGGTATTAATAATAATCCTACCTATACTGCGGCACAGTAATATAATCTTTATAAAAGTCTACTAATAAAATGATACAGCTGTAAATACAAAACACAGTTGAGTCCTTCCATTCACTAATTATACATTACAATGCAATTTTGTTTATATGGTCATACAGTTTTTCTACAGCTGTGGGTGGACACAGTTGATAGCTTTTAATGTTGCAAGGCTTTCACAGTGGAAGAAAGCAGTAACAGAGGCAAAAAACCTTAAACCATCATCCATGACTGTAAACTGATGACATACTGTATAATGTGCAGTATAAAATATACTATTCAATGAAGGTGTACTAGAACTGAGGTATCATAATTATTCTAATGACTGTTTCTTCTGAAGTGCTGTCACAACAATGATTCATCTGCTTTTATATGCACCCACCCTTAAAAAATATGCACACTTAATTTAAGGGTGGTTATAAGTTTGGAGCATTAATCTCCTTCCTTAGCCATTCTCTTTTGTACTGACTATGAAAATTATACGATTGCATGATTCCAAAATAGTTTACTGAGGTATGAGCACTACTTCGAAAAAACAAATGCCGCAACAATGTTTACAACAGGAAAAAGCAGTTTTAAGGTTTCTTTTTTTAACTTCACCCATGAGACAAAGTAATTTTCTGTATGACAGCTGTGCAGAAAATTTTTAGTGGCTATGTATATGCAAGAGACCAGAAATACTGTATCTTTGCTAAATCAACTCTTGCACTTTCCAGTAAACTGCCTTTTACAATATTACTGAATTTCCCTCTATATTAAAGCGGAGTAAAACTCTGGTCCTGCATCACTTAATTTTTCTGTGAGCTCTGAGAAGGCCAGTTTGAGTACAACCACACAGACTGTATGACCAAATTCCAAGCAACAGCAAAACAAACAGAAAAACACAAACAAAAAACACCCCCAAAAAAACAACTAAAGAGAATGCCCAAACTCTCACACCCTATTAAAAAACAAACAAACAAACAAACACAAAACCCCAAACAAAGAAAAAAAAAAAAAAAAAAACAAAAAACAAACACCACAAAACTTACTAGAATTGTAGAAATCAAAAGGGGAAGTCACCAGCAACAAACTAAAGATACAAACCTTCCTGGTGACACAATGGTTTCTACAAAATCTGCTTAGAAACACAGCATCTCAAGTTAGGTACTAAGAATTGTTAATTGGAATTTGGTGGAACTTCTTCCATTGAACAAGACTTGGTGAAGACAAGGGAGACAATCTGCAAAACACTAGGTAGGCTTTGTCTATCTATACAAGAAAGAAATTAGCTCAGCTCTCCAGCCTGCAGATAACTTAAAAGTATATGGTGAAAACTGGAGAAATTTGTAATAGCACCCTTTACATTGGAAGGGGACATATAAGGCATACAAGAAGAAATCTTACATTAGTAGATTACTCAATGCCGGCAGAGCTATGACCTTCACTTAGCTCTATGTCAAGAAATAAAACTGTTTTTTTCTTCAACTGTCTTTAAACACTTTCAATCTCTTTTCAGAAAAATAACTACTGTTTGTGACAAAATTTATTCTTTTCAGCATTGCATGAACTCATCAAGAAGTTGAGGTAGGATCTTCAGTCTGTAATATTCATGTGATATGGATATCCATACATGTTTCATCTACAGATGAATGAAAATCTTGATGTATGATTTGTATTAGCTGATGAGAAAACATCTAACAGCAATACGATACAATGGCAAAGTCAAAGAAATTGAAAGCAATACTATAATGAGTAACAACAATAATTCAAACTTCTCATTGGAACAAAAGCAAACAAAAAACCTACTTTCAGATATGCTGAAAATTACTAAGTACAAAGCTACACCATAGTTATCTGACTTGCCCAGAAAAAAGCTGGTTTAGTTTTCACATGAAAGTACAATTACTTTTTTGTTATATTGTAAGGGTAAATCTC
>JBCJKH010014462.1:7597-32811 GCA_039877255.1 Loriculus beryllinus | reverse complement strand
TCACGTCATCGCAGCCGGCCATTTTGCACGAAAGCCACGCGGTCCGCGCCATCTTGGACCCCCTCCTCCCCGACCCCGGCCTTCCCCCGGCCCCGCCGGTCCGCCCGGCCCGCCCCGGCCCTGGCCCCCAGCCCCTGCAGCGCCGGCCCCGGCTCCCGCCCCTCCGCAGCTCCCCCAGCCCGGCCCTGCCCTGCGCCCCCCTGTGACCCCCACCCGGCGGCCGCACTGGGGCCGGGCACAGGGAGGCACAGACCGGGATGGGGGGCACAGCCCGCCATAGGGGATCACAGCCTGGGATAGGGGTGCCCGCTCTGGGAGAAAGACCAAAACCATCTCAGCCAGGACCCAGCATCGTCACCGGCCTCAATTTGCACTGAGCCACCGCAGGTCCAGGGAAGCGGCTGCGACCGCCCTCAGACACATGGCAGTGGGGTGCTGCGGGTGCATCCAACACCGGTGCCACAGCCCTGAGTGCTGGGGCACAAACAGGCCCCCAAACCCACACACACATGAGCACTCCCCTGTATCCTCAAGACAGATATGGCCACCTCTGCCAGGAGCTCCTGGGCAAGGTGGCTGGACCTAACCCCTGGGTGATGCCAGCTCAGAGGGAGCTGGTGTTGTAACCCATGCACATGCATGCCTCTCCCTTTGAAGTCTCACAACCAATTCGTGTCTCACTTCACCTCCAAGGACCAAGCCAGCAGAAAAATCAAAGAGAATGTGCAGATGGCACCCAGACTTTCACAGGGTCCTGTGTGCTCCCAGCACCACATCACTGCTGGCTGAAGCAGGTCACCACTGCTGGGCTCTGAGCCGCAGTGGCAGAGATGGCCCTGGAGAAGGATGGGGATGGGAATGTGTGGGAGCTGCACCTCACCAGTGCCAGCTCCTCCAGGACAGCTCCAGGCTTTGCCCTCACACCGTGCATTCACCCAAGCTCCCCAGCCCCTTGTGTCCAGAGCACCAGGGAGCAACCCATACCATTCCTCTAGCAATAATAAAGCCATTAATTAACTAATAGATTGCCACTAATTACCTAATAGAAATGCCACTTGGCAAGTGCCTCAGTTTGGATCATGGTGGTAAGCGGGCTCAAGGAGGCAGAAGACATTTTAATGCCAGGACGGGTGCTTAATACAGGCAAACCCTGCTCAGGTCGTTTCTGAAGCCCCGCACACACTGAGCACAGGCCCGCACAGAAAAAACAACGCGACAGATGAGCTGGGTTTCCCAGGAGAAAAGCCCGAACGGGAGCAGAGCAGCCCGGCCGCGGGCTGCACAGAGCCGCCTTTCATTACAAAGGGCCAGGAAGCATCTCGGAGCTGCCAGCAACACAGACACCATGCAAGAGGGAATTTTTCAGGCTGATGCAGCAACAAAGGCAGTTAAATCTAGCCAGGTAAGAGGCTTTTGAGGTTAGCTGGCCATTCCCACAGCACAGGCTTCTTTAGTCTATTTCTTTTCTTTTTTTCTTTCTTTCTTTCTTTTGTTGGGTTTTTTTTTCCTCTTTCTTTTTTCGCCCTTCTTTTCTAGGGGGAATTATTTTGGGTAATCCGTGCGTTGCTGCTCGTTGAGCGCTGGAGCAGAAGTAAGCAGGTAAGCGGCACTTTCATCCCCAGCCCAGCTTCCCACCGCGTCTGGAACTCCAGCGAGGGGCTTTGAGCCTCAAAGGGAAGCGGTGAGGCTGGGCCGAGGCAGCTGGAGTTGTGCTAAGCTCGCAGCAGCTGTGAATCACTTGGGGTCTTTGATTGAAGGGATGACAGCAGAAAGGTACCTGGGGATGAGCAGCTTCCACACCAAACCCCTGCTGCACCGGCGGAAGCTTGGTGCTGTAAGGCATTGCTGGTGGTTGTGATGCTGGCACCCACCTGGAGGGAGGGAGCAGGGTACATCGACCACCTTCTCCTGCCTGGAAAGCTTGGGGGCACTGGGGCATCCTCACATCAGAGCAGGCAGAGAGGCGACCTTGCGGTGTAAGCAGGGCCAGGGTGCTGCTTTGCATAGCACTCATTGCCTGGCCTCTCCTAGCAGGGCAGAGAGGTGCTGGAGTGGAAAAGCCACTCATGACACCCAAGTCATGGGGAAAGGCAGGTGCTGTGGTCAGGAAGAGACCACAGACTGGAAGATGCTCCCATTCCCGTATGATTCGGGCATCTTGGTGGGATAATTTTGGGATGCACCAGGATGGAGCCCGGACCTTGAAGCCTGGTAGCAGCCAGGAGGGTGTCTCTGAAGGGATCTGTGTCCCTGGAGGCTTGCATGCCAACTCCAATCCTCCCAGTGAAACACCCCAGGCCAGGATGGGCTTTGCCCTGGGCAGCTGCCTTCTCATGATCTGGCTGTGTGGAGGATGTGCCAGCAGCCCATGACTCAACACCTTCCCCTGCTGCTTCGCATCAGCAGGTGGGATGTGAAATGAACCCAAAGGCTGTAATGAACCATGCTGGAGGAGGCAGCGCCAGCTCAGTGAGCTGTGCTGCTGTGCAGGGACCCATGACCCCTCACCATCCCAGAGTTGTGGCCATGATGGGGGGGTGGCCACAACTCGTCTCCCTGATGGAGCCCATCACCTTGTTCTGCTGAAATCTCCTCAGACATCACCCCACCAAACCCTGAGGACCCTGCTTTGATCCAAACGCTGTTGCACAGACTCCATCCATCCTCTCGTGGTGTCTTTTACATCACACCAAGCCGCATGCTGTGCTGGCGCCATGCAGTGCTGGAGCATGGAGCACCCCACCATGCTGAGCTGCCCAGCACCCTGCCTGGGGACCCCATGCCCTGCCTCAGCATGAGGCAAAGGCAATGCTGGATCCCTCTTCTTCCCCATCATCTTCCTCCTCCACTCCCCCTACCCAGCCGGCATCTGCGGCTGCAACAAGATTAAACCAATTGCTCCGTTATTTGTTTCATATTTAATAAGGTCTTGAGGAGCAGATCTCCCAGCAAGCCCCTGCTATCAATCAAACCTGCACTGAGTCCCCCTTCGCGCCTGCCTTTCTAAGAAGAAAGAAAACAAAATTGGACTAATTTATTATTCATTCGTTCATTAAGTCCGTATTAACCAGATATATTATAAAGGAAAACAGGATTGCGCCTTTTGATCAGCGAACTCTCTGCTCATGAATATCCATGAGTTCCCCCCACCCCGGCACCTCTCCCGTGTGCAGAGTGAGCCGCTGCCGGGTGCCAGTGGCGGGTGCCAGCTCTGGGCTGGGTCCTGGCACACGGCAGGGCTTGGGAGCTGCCCTTGGCTCTCTGCTCACATGGCACGGGGAAGCGGCTGTGCTGTTCCGCGAGGCCCCAGAGCTCAGGCCACCCATGAGTTGGCTGGAAGCTGGTGGAGAAGCCCCACCGGGGGCAGAGGGCTGGTGGGGATGTCCTGATGGGCACCGGGGCGATGGGCTCCCCTCGTGCCTGCCTGAGGCTGAGCAGGAAGCCGAGCAGGTGTTGTTTCCGCGGTGTGAACAAGCAGCATATGTCCCCGGTTCCGCAGCGCGCGGCGGCAGGCGGCGATGCCCGCGGCTCCCCCGGTGCTGCAGGGAGGCAGAGCAGGACCCCGAGGTGCCAGCAGTGCCCTGTGGGACTGGGACAGGGGCAGGGTGTTCCCTGGATCACTTGGGCACCCTCCATGAACCCCTTGGTCCAGCCCAGGGAGGATGGGCTGGAGCAGGATTGGGGCGCTGGGATGCTGATGTAGGGACTGGCTAGCACCAGTCCCATGCTCACAATGATGCATGCCCGACTGAGCCAGCAGTGCTGGGAGAGTCACATCCCAGACCAGGTCCTTTTCGTGCCCATGAGACGCTGCACCCTGTGGCAGCAACAGGCACCCACAGAGAGGAGAGATGCTGGGTGGCACATCCGCACGGATGTCCATGCACCCATGCAGTCCAGACCAACACGAAAATAGGTTGGTTTAAAAAATGCATCACTTTGAAGTTATGTAAATGAAAGGCAGCAGCAAACAGAGCATGCTGGCAAAAGGTTTCCCATTTTTTCTTTTCCCTTCCTCACCAGCTTCCTCTGGTTAAAATTGGGTTGCAATTCATTAATAAAGGAACAGTTGCACTGAAAAAGCTCCCGTGCTTAAATCAGGACAGAGAAGCGTAATTAACCCAGCTCCAGTCTGATGTGATGGAAGAGGAAAATGCTCTTCTGTTTTGGTCCCTTCTCTTAAAAGCCCGCTGCGTTTTCCTGGCCTCTTGGGAACGGAGTCAAGCTTCTTATTTAAAAATGAAGCTTGCAGCCTGGCAGAGTGGGTTCATGTATATATATAAAAGCTGTCATGATGATATTTTATTCATACCCCTCTCCCCTTCCTTTTGCCTGGAAAATCCAGGAGCAGGCAGCAGGCGGCTTGGAGAGACAGAAAGCAAGAATCCCCTTTTAAAAATAAATTACAGATGCAAGTCACATTAGATGAAGCCCCACGAGGCGGCGGATTCCCGAGCACCAGGGCTGGCATCGGTGGCTTGGTCAGCCTGGACCGGGCACAGCGGCATCTCACTCCAAATTCCACCCCTGGGGAGCAGGAGGGAACAGGCAGTGTGGCTGCAGCTCTGGGGTTATGCAGCTGATTTATGCAAGCTGAAGATGTGGTCTTGCTTGTCTAATTGGAGCTAGCACCTAAATTATAGCCTAATTACAGATGGGGCCACGAGGAGCTCCTGCCAGCAGGTCCCATGGAGGGATTCAGCCTGCTGTCCCTAGCTCGAGGTGAGCGAGCTCCTTCTCCCCTGGTATTTTTGGGGCTGAATTTGCCACCTTTCTCTGTGGTGTTTGTCTGGATGAGCTAGACGGCATCCAGCACCGTCGAGCTGGCACGCTACTCCGCATGTTGATGCTGCTCTGCCCGGTCCTGCTCCCCACTTCCTCTGCCACCACTTTCTCACCTGCTGTAAAAACAGCTGGCTGGTTGAATGGCAAACCATATTTTGTGTGGTCTCAGGGTGGGGAAGAGCTGCCCACAATGAGGGGTTTGGATCTGCTGTGTGGGGCAGGGCCAGACAGCATGGTCCATTGAAAGTGGGAGTGTTGGAGGGTCCTGGCATGCTGTGAGAGACAGGGGCTGCTGAAATCCCCGTTGGAATGGCCACAGCCCCATCAGCATCTCCTGTGCCCTGCTAGAGCCACACTGGTCCCTATGTCACCTGGGGTGAGCTGGGGCAAGTGCCTAGAGGGATGCGTCCAGCCAGAGGCATTGCTGTGCAGGAGCATCCCCATGATGGAGTTGTGTAGGAGCAGACGTGATGGGGACATGAAGAAGCACCTCTGCAATGGGGGATGTGCAAGAGCATCCCTGTAACAGAGACATGCAGCAGCATCTCTATGCCATGGGATTCCACGTGCCTGCCTGGATTTCCACTGCAGCCTGCCTGTAGGGCTCTGCCTTGAGCATGGAGCAGAGCAGAGGTAGCACTGCCCCATGGCACTGCTGCCCATAGTCCCATCAGAGACCTTCCTGGACACCTTGTCCATATTCTGATTCACTCTGTGTCCTGCTTCTGTTTTCCCTCTACTGTAGCCCTACCCCAGGGGATTTTGAGGCTGCAGTAGTTTTACTATCCAGGTTGATTCCTGGAGCACAGGGGATACTGAACCCTGCTGTGAACCCATCACACCCTGCAAGTGACCAGGCCAGCATGGCTGGGTACCAGCATGGAGAAGCAGGAGCATCGTTGATGCTCATCCTCCCCTGCCACACACCAGCAAGGCTGGAAGTCCTTGGTGGGGCTAGCTAGGACCACAGGGCTGGAGGAGGCCAGCTCTGTTTTAGCAGAGATGCTTCTGGTAAGAAGGAAAAAAAAAAGAGAAATGAGTGTTTGTTTCTTTTGGAGAAGATTGCTCTCTGCACGCTCCTTGTATTTAGTTATTATTAAAGGGTTGTTTTGCTGTCAGTGAAAGCCTGCAATTACAGGCTCCCTTTTTTTTCTGGCTGTCACTACTATTCCCTGTGAATGCATTGCCCACAATTTTAGCATTTCTGCCTTTCAGTATAAAGGAAAAATTAATTTTGAGACTTGGGCCGACACTTTTCACATGCACATGGCTGGTTTCAAACTCCTCTGATTGTTTCCCCCACCAAAGAACACCAGTGTGGGGGCTCCTGGAGCAGTACGTAGCTGTGCACTAGCAGGGGCTCATGCCTCTTCTCCCTCTCACTTCCTGTATACCTGCCAGCAGAAAGCTTGCAAGAATCCCACCAGTGCCAACACTGCACCTGGAAAGCCACCATCACCTTGTGCCCTGCTCCCACCAGTGCTGCTTGGGGGGGGAGGCAAAGGTGGGGGGGGGGAATATGTTATTTTAATTAGAGAGCCTTATAAATTTCCCTTGGTCAACTAAATAGCAGTTGGTGGCTGGAAACATTGCTTTGTGACCCACATCTCTCTGCAGCAGCTCTGCATCATGCCTCCCATGCCCTATATCCCTTCCCGAGCCCTGTGTGATGTGAGACATCCCCAGCTGGAACCAGCAACCCTCCAGAGCCAGGGATGCAGCAGATGTGACAGACCTGGCTCTGCCAGACCCCAAATCCTCTATGCGCTCGGAGGAATTCCCCCAAAGTTCATGGGGATGCAACCTCTCTCTCCAAAACCCTCCTCCCCAGCTGCATCACCACTAAGCTAATGTGGCTAATTTTAAACGAAGCTGCCCTCCCTTGACATGCATCTCCCCGTGGCATTGAAATTAAATGTAGGCTGTAATTTGGCATTTGAGAAGCGAAAGGCATGGTGGCCCTAAGGGAAAAGATAACAGCTTGGCTGTTTGTGTTAAATAGCTGTCTGCGAGCTTCAAACTGCAGCCGGAGATTCAGCTCGCGGCGGGCAGGCTGCCAGCCGCCGGCCCGCTTTTTGGCTACAGCTCCTCTGCAGCAGGAAGCTCGGCGGGGGGAATCTCAGTCCCTACCCCCTTTCCCCCCTCCCGTGCATCTCACAGGGCTTCTGCTTTTTCCACACCCTCCACGGCTTCTGCTGAAACCATCTCACAGGCTCCTTGATTCGCCAAAAACGGGTGTCCAGGGGGCACGGCCACTGGACAAACAACAGTGATGGAGGCACAGCCCTGGGGAAGGAGAAGCACGCTCCTCCAGGGCATCCAGAAACTCAGCACGGGGCAGCACAGCCTGGCAGGGACATCCCCGTTGTATGCTGCAGGTTGCACAGTGAGGGCAGCCCATCAGGGATGTCCCCGTTGCACGCAGCATGTTTCACGTAGCACCTTGCGCGTGGCACAGTGGTGGCAGCCCAGAGGGGCCACTCCTGCTGCACTTCACACATTCCTTTTGCATGTTGCACAGTGGATCCGTGCAGCTGGGAACGAGGGACACATCACAGGGTGAGAGCACCTTGGGTGGCACTCTCCCTTGTGCCAGGCCTGGGGACAGCACTAGGCAAAAGTAAAGGCTTACACTGCACTGAGCAGGGAAGAGCTGCCACGGACCCAAGCAAGGTTAAACCCTGCTATCAGGCATAACCTTGGCCACTACCAAACGCTGCACCATCATGGACTTGCAAGGATTTGGCCTGGCCATGGCACAGAGGTCTATAGAGCAGCTCCAGCCCCTGGCACTGTTCACGCAGGAAAGCCACCCGGCAACTGAGGACTTTGCTTTAAATAAAACTTTGCTTTGCTCAAACCAAATGTTTGCCTTGGCCTGAAACAAAAAATAATTCTAATTTCAAGCTCACTTTTGTTTTTATTTTCTATTTTAATTTTAATGGATGTTGTTAATAAAAGGGAGACTCTGAGATAGCCATTCCAGCAGCAGAACATGCCTGGTTTGGGGATAGTTTGTTTTAAACCAGAGAAATTTGCCAACCCAGTAGGAATTCGCCTGTGATCCTTTTGCACAAGGTTCCCCCCTGGCTGAGAGGTGCCTGCCTGGAACATGGACCCCCAGCCGCATTGCAGGGGCCACTGTGGCAGGCGGGGGCTGGCAGTGGATGGGCACAAGGCAGACGTCCCCATGACCAGAGCCCACTGCAGCCCAGGGATGGGGCTTTGCAATGGTCTGGGTTCCCTGATGCACCCCCCAGCCCTTCCACTCGACAGGACACCCAGTCCACCCCACCACCCATCTCCATCCCTCTGCCCTCCTCTTCCTCACCCGCACCCAGTTGCCATTTCCCAGGAGCTGCTCATCCCCCCAAGCCCTTTGTCCCTCTCGCCTCCATCCTCCTCTTTGTTTAGCATTTTAATTATTTTAATTACCTTGTTTGCCAGCTTATCGCGGCGCTCAAACCCATCTGCGTGCGCGCAGCAGACACACAGACTTTTATCTTCAGCCCGCCGTCAGCCCCATTAGCATTTTTCGCTCTGGGTTTGGTGGAGGAAAGGAGAAATTAGCATTTCTGCCTCGGCCTCTGGGGCCAGCATCACCACCATCCCTCGCCTTGCAGGGTCACTTCATTCTTCCCAGATGAATGGGACTAATTTATCTCCCCCTCCCCACCTTGTATCCATTACAGATGAGAGATTGCAAAAGTAACAACTATAAAGCGCCAGTGCGGGGTGATGCCTGTGCCCCACCATGAGGTTTTCCCTCCCTGGGGAGACAGTACCCAGGTGAGATGGGAGCCATCCCCAGGGAGCACCTTTGGGCTGCGGGGAGCAAGGTGTCTTTGGGAAAAAGCTTCTTTCTGTTGAATTTAGACGGCAAAACGCTGTTTGATGAGGGGGGTGGGGGTCAAAGGCAGGGATGCTGGACCTGACAATCTTACAACGAGCAGAAGGAGATGGGAACACAGTTGAAAGCTTCATTCCGTGGTCAGAACGGCCACCTTGGGTACTTTTCAGGTGGGCTGTATGGCTGGAGCCCCCCTCTCATTTAGGGACAAATGACACATTTCACTGCTAGAAATGCCTTTCTAGCATCCTCTTAGTGCTACTTAAATGCCTCTCACAAATAGACCTGGCCACCAATAAATCTGCATCAGCTCACCTTCAAATGCACTTCAGTGCCCTATTTTCTTTCTGCAATAACAAAATAACAGCCCTGGTTTTGGAAATGGCTTCCAGCCCCCCACTGGGCTCCTCTGAACAACCTGAGACCCCTTTTCCTGAGCAAAGCGCTACAAGCATGCCAGGAAGTGTTGTGAGGATGTTGTGGGGGGGCACGGCTGGGTCCTTCAGGGGAGGCTGGGGCGCCCATGGGTGCCATGTTGTGCCATGGTGTGAGCAGGGTGGAAAACACTCAGCAGAGCTGGGTTGAGGATCCAGGAGCCCTCCCAGTTCCCATCACCTGCTTCTAAACCCTCCTTTAAACACCCAACACACTTCAATGTGTGCATAAAGGGCCTCACGCTTATGATTTGAGTCATCAGGGAGAACAGAGTGAATAAACCAAAGTCCAGATCACTAGAAACCTCCCAAAAGCCTGTGCACCTTCCTCATAACCAGCAAAATCCTCTAGGACCCAGAAAGGGTAATAAAGACCAATCTGTTGGTCCTAAACCTGTTAAACAAACAATCCAGACGCACAAAAGCATCCATCAGCCCAGAGAGGACTGAGGGGGATAGGCAGGAGGTCCTGTGGGACAGGGAGCAGGGAGAGTGGCCCCAGCAGCCAGGGACCTGCCATGGTCCCTGCAGCCCGCAATGGGAAAGCAACAGGCAAGATTTTTTCTGAGGTTTAGGCAGTGATAACTTGGCAAGGAAGAAATCAGAAAGTTCATTAAAACAGCATTAGGACGTCATCCCACCAAAGTGATAGGATGAGGAGCAATAGAAAGCATAGGGACAAAATCCAAGAGAAAGCAATATCTGACATGGCACCATTCATTGAACCTGCTTGGGTGAAGAGGAGAAGGGTGAGGAGGAAGGGCTGCCCGACCACCTTGGTGCCATTTGTTGGTAAGGACAGGCTTGGCTGTGTGGTGACGGTAGCAGCAGGGCAGGTGAGAGGAGCACCAGCTGGAGGTGTCCAGCCCTGCCGTGCCGTGCTGTGGGGAGCAGCCACTCCATTCACACGCACATCACGAGCTCTGCTGCTGCTGGGAAGCACAGTGAATTTGATCTATAATTTACAGACACGTCTGTCTGGGGAGCGGCTCCAGCAGCCTGGGAAAGCAGTGCTGCCCTCTCAGCTCTGCCTCTTCTTTTCATTTAAAACATCTTTACATGGATGGATGGAATGAATAAGGGACGGTGTCAGGTGCCATCACCTCTCTCCCCTGCTGCCACCACCCCCCTTGGCTTGCCGCAGATCCTCACATCCCACTCTTTGACTTCCTGGGCACGGCTCGGAGGTGCTGGTTCCTCCATCTTTAACTCAGGGCATCAGGACACATTTTCTTAGGAAGCCCCCAGAGAGATGCCACATCTACCAGGGCTGGGCTGGATGATGCTGGTTGCTGTGGAAACGGCAGGGCCGGATCCAGGGACCGCAGCATCCTTCCTGCACCCGGGACCAGCTCCTCTCGCTCAGTTTACAACTGAAGAGCATAGGATACATGAGAGTGATTCTGGTGGCATTGAGCTGTCCCTCTCCCCAGCCTGCTCCAGTCCTACCTTCCCCAGGTGGGAAGGGGCACCCTCTCCCACCTCACCTGTGTTGTTCATGGAGTGTTTCCTCACACAGGGCTCCCTTCTATGGGAGACGATGCACTAGACCTTGGCCACCACCTCTCTTCTCTGCCACCTGGGGTGCTGGATCCAGGCACTGCATGGTGGAACCTCCAGTCCATTATGCCCCCAGGAAAGCCTTTTACACTGGCACCAAGATTTCACCCACCTGGTGCACTGCCACTGGCCCTCCTAACTGACACCCAGCCCTGGGGGGAGGTGGATGCACAGCCCCCATGAGCACAGCCAAATTTGCCAGACAGATGCCCACCAAATGCCAGGCTCCCATCCCTCCCAGGCTCATCCCACTCCACTCCTGGGCAGCTCAGCTCGTTAGGGATGCCGGGATGATGGAGTATCCTGCCAGAGCAGAGGAAGCCAGGTAAACCTCTCCATCCATCAGGGCCCACACTTTCTGCCAAGCGCATTAGGGGATAATTAAGTAAAAATAGGCCTTCCGACCAGTGTAGCTCATTAAGGGCTAATTAAGTTAATTAGTGCCAGGTGTGGATTGCAGCGCTTGCGCGTGTGGCTGTTGTTTGCTGTAATTGCATTTTCTCAGCAGCTTCCTCCGCCAGGCTGGAGCGCAGCCAACAAGGAAGGTATTCAGTGCCTTGTGTTGGTGCAACACAGCCCTGATGGGCACCGAATGATGGCACCACACCATGGGCAATTAACCCTTCTCTCCCCATCCACCCCGGTGGGTCTCCAACCCCAAAACCAAGGCTTGGCTATGGGGCAACATGCACAGCGCCTTCCTGTCCCTCTCAGTGTGTTCCTCCTGCCTGCATGCAGGGAGGGATGACAGCGCTTGCCGTAGCAGTCCCCAGAAGCAGCCAGAAAGGCCAGGGACAGCAGCAGACAACATCTCCTTAGGGCCCAGCAGGGTCACCAGGACTGAGATTTCTGAAGGTATGTGAAGGGAAATACAGGCAGGAATGAAGGAGCAAAGACAGCTGAGTGCATTGGTTCTATCAGTGCTGGCAAATGACAGAGGGATGGCAGAGGAAAGGGTGGAGAGGATGAGAGAAAGGCAAGAAGAAAGCATGAGATGGTGAGGAGAGAGCTGCCAGGTTCTGATCTCCGCTCTCCACAGCCGGGAGCAATTAGAGCTACTCTGCCTGTGCCCTGCAGAGACACTGGAGGGATGAAGATGTGACAAAGACCAGGCTATTTTTTGCTAAGGTTACTGTCACTAATAAATGGAGATTGTCCCTTGCCACGTGTCCCTGTTCCTTCCAGCGTCTGGACATTCGGCATCATCCTCTGAGCACAGTCCCCCCCGGTAGCAGCCTTGCTCGGAGCTGACCTGAGCTCCCTCTGGAGCGGTGAGACTCATAAACAATCCCATGAAATACGGCACGGAGGGGACGGAGAGGCTGCACAGGCACCGGCAGCTCTCCTCCATCCCTCTCCCCACACCATGACTCAGCCCCCGATGAGCAGGAGCAGGGCAGAGAGCCCCATCTATAACCTGGAATGGATGCTGCGAAGCACAGCTGGCATCCTGGGGGTTGCCTTGCCTGCGCCCTTCAGCCAGCAGCGACTGCTGCCTGTGCTGCTATGGCAAGTATGATGAGAAAAAGGGGGCTGAAGGGGAAGGCAGGAGGAGAGCTGGGTCCTTGCAGCCCTGCGGAGGTCTCTCAGCACTGAGATAATTGCCTGCTGGTGACAGCTGAGGTCAGGCATGACGGATACCTTGGGAAGAGCTCCCAGCTCTGAGGCCTCTTTGTAGCAACCCAGCTCAATACTATGGTTGAGAAGCAATTTTCCTGATCTCCTCCAGTGCAGGCTCTCTCTGGATGGATCAGGGTCCAGGCAGTGATCCTTTGGGAATCCCTGCCTTCAAACTCCACGCAGCCCCATCCATGCAGCCCTATCCATGCAGTCCTACACACAGGCTGTGACTCACTGGGAAGGATGGGGAGTGATAGAGTAGCACGCTTGAAGCCCTGGAGCTCTCATGGGATGCAGTTAGTGCACCCAGGCAGAAGCTGTGCCCACCTGGAGGTCGGTGAGGCACATGCAGACCTGCTCCTGCCTTTTATCCCTCTATGACCAAAGGAGGCTTTTCCACCTTCCTCCCCCCGCTCCCTGCCACCCCATCCTCGTGCACCAGGGATGCAAGGAGCACCAGGCAACCCCACTTCATCTGCTATGGTGAAGAGGCTGAGGAGGGGGTGCCCTGCAGCCCTTTTATATGGCTGAGAGGCTGGTCCTGGGGCTGGCAAGGACTTCATCCCCCCCTCTGCAATGAGGCTTTACTCATCTGTCCCCCTAGGAAAGCTGCACATTTGGCACAGAGATGCCAGGATGAGACATGGTGTGTGATGCCACCAAACTGGCACCTGTGGGAGTGAGCATGTGCCCATGCGGGAGGGAGCAGGCAAGGAAGCAGCAGGCAACATGCTCAGAGGCAGCTCAGGCTGCCCTCTCCCTGGAGCTGAGCGTGGAGGCTGACAGGATCATTACAGCTCCTATCTGGGCCCACTGGCTCGTCCCTCTCCCCTTTGCCTTTTGCATAATGGATAGGCTGTGAGTAATGGGAAATGGCAGCCCAGCCGCGCTTGCTGGCAGCCCCTTAATGAAGAATATGGAAATCTCATCAGTCCAATCAGGCCAGCAAATGAAACTGCTTTCCCCCGCCGATGTGAGCAGAAGGCTAACGACCCACTCTCCCCAGCTTTATCCCTCTCCCAGGAAGCCCCCCTCTTCTTGTATCTGCGTTGACAAGCGAGCTGTGAACTTCATTTTTCTGGCAAGCAGAGCCCCAGCTCATCTTCCTCGCCCCCTTCCTGAGCCTTGGGCCAGCAGGTATTCCTGACCTGAGCCTTCCTCTTGTTCCTGCAAGGAGCAAATTCACACGGAAGCTCCACCATGGAAATGTGAAATGCTGTCCTTCAACTTGGCTACCAACATGGCCTAGTAGTCTGGCTTGTGTATCCTGGTAGAAGTCTGGCTGAGAAAGTCTGGCTTAGTCCATAGTGGGACACAAGGTGAGGTCAGTAAGGGGATCTCAGTCCACCCCAGGATGAGTAGAAGGATGGCTGCCCTGGATAACGATCTGAAGGATGCAGGCTCAGTTCTGCTGTGGACTTCCTATACTCTTGTTTGCCCAAAATCTGCATCAAGACTTTAGAGCCACACCTATTAGGTCCAAAATGCGGCTAAAAATAGGTGTTTGTGCATCACCTCACATCAGCAGGTCCTGAGCTCCATCCTCTGGCCTTTGCAATGCTTTAGTCTGGGGAGAGCGGTGACATCCTCCCTTGCATCTGCCTGCTCCATGGGCAAAGGCAGGTGGCTGGCAGGGAAATGGCTGCTCACTGGTTTGGGGGAATGTTTAATTATTGGCTTTCACAGCCTGCATGCAGCTCCTAAACCAATGGTGCACTTCAGCTGTGAATTTGCCCACAAGCACCGAGGTGGGTATATGTTTTAATAAAATCCCAAGCTATGTATACACCCAGGGCATTCATCCATGCATAAATATAGCCGTAGCATGCGCTTTTTGTACAGCAGAATGCTAGCTCAAGGCTGGAGGAAATAATTCGTTTTCATGAGTTAAGATCATATCTGGAAACACCTCTAACAAGCCAAAATCAGTGCGGCGGCTGAGCTGGCTTTGGTTCCCAGCGCAAGCTGTTTGCACACACTAGTAATGATGTGAACGGGTTCCGTTCAACGGGCTGATCAACATCAAACCATTGAAATTAAAGGCTGAGGAGAAGCAGAGTCATAAACATTTATTGCAACACTCTGCATATCATCAGCTGCTGATTTGGAAGCAGTGGAAATGCGCAGCTGAAATAATAGGATTCATTGGAGACTGAGATGAACTGTCCTTGATGGATGGTTGTAGAAGGGAAACAATGTGCCATCTCCAGCACAAGGCCATTCCTAAAAGAAAGCAAGGGGGTGGGGGGATGTTGCCTTTATTAACACTAATCCCTCATGATTTTAGAGCCCACACCAGCCGTCAGACCCAACCACGGCTGAACAAGGAATCCAGCTTGAAGATGATGCACTGGAATATCCCTGAGGACTGGAAATCAAAGTTGTGGTCTCTAAACGCCAAGTGTGTAATTTGCTGGAAAGCTGACACTATTTCTGCTTTGTCTTGATGTGTTTTCCATTTGTTTGAGCCCCTTTGTATTTTTATCTCCTTTCTTCAGACAGAAAAAGCAAATCTAGGAATTTATTCAGCTGGTTTTTCTTTTTGTCCCTATTTTTTCTGTTGCTGCAGTGACACCACTCAAGTTCATTAATAATGACGCAGACAATTAGCCTTTTACTCCAAAAGCACCTCCACCTCCTGCCACCCACCAAAGCGATGCATGTCCACCTTTGGGGGGGACACACAGCTGCCATGCAGGTTGAGGCAGGAACCGACGGCGCTCAGAGCTCAGCACTGCTGTAATCAAATTGTCTCCTGTCACCTTGGAGCACCCTGTACTGCTCCTCCAGCTAACGGGCTGGGAGGAGGAGAGTGCTGAGAAGAGCATTGTCAGAAGAAAGCAGGAGGAAAATCATTTAATAGATTTTTTTAACATCTTTTTTCTTTTTTTTCTTTTTTTTACATTGATCTGAAAATTGAGGTTATGGATTGGTATTTAAAAGGGAGCTTCACATGAAAGATCTCTTTTTTTCTCACTAGAAATGATCCCAAGGAAATATTTCCATACAAAAGTCTCTTACTTACAGATAATCCAAGGTGGTTTATGTGCATCAAAGTACCTAATATTTGAAACAGGAGATAAAACCCCATTTGACTTTATCAGATTTATAAAAGCTTTGGCAGCGCTGAACATCTGCCACAGGCTCCATGGAGAAGAACTATCTTGTACATCTGCACCTAAGCCTCTTTTGGTGGCCCCTGAGTGTGGCTGGATGCAGAAAGACTGCTGCTGTGGCAAACTGGCCCTCATTTGCCACTAAAAAGGGGAGCTGCATTACAGCTAACACCTTATCAACCCTCCATGGCACTGACAGGACAAACCCACCTGCACCAAGGCAAGAGGGAATTCAGTGACATTGCTGTCCCATCTGAGGCATCCCTGACAGCCCAAAATTTAATGCAACATTTATGTCTTATTGGTGTCTTTTCTACCTCCTTGACACCAGCATCTCTGATAAAAGAAGCCTCCCCAGGAGCCTCTACTGTACCTCATTCTTCTTGCTCAAATGGGTTCAGAAGGGACATGCTTTTGTTTCCACCAACACACAGCTGAAAACAAAAAATACCCAAGGCTACATCAGTATGGGTTGTGGGTGGTTGGAGATAAATGGGTTTCCTGCTGATTTGTATGTCCTAATGCCTATTAACTGGTACTCTGTCTCTACCACTTCTTGCTTTGCTTGACAGGTTAAGCCCACATGACTTGACAAGACATTAGTGGCAGAAATTCTCTTGTGCCAGCCTGCTGCAATTGTCACTCCTACAATTCAGATGTCCAGTGATCAGCTGCTGTTGAATGCAGCATTTGAAGTCATTGCACCACATCTCCTCACTGAGCTCTCGAACGCAGTGCTCTGGAGGTTGTGAACTATGTACAAACAAAACATGTTTCTACCAGATGAGGCTGGGTGCAGTGAGTGACTAAGGCAGCATGTGTGTGGGATGCAGGGTCACCTAAGCAGAGATTTGCTGCCCAAGTCCCTCCATGCACTGAAGTCCCTGCAGCATCCCCTCTTCTGCGGGGCATCTCTACTTCACAGACCTTCTTTGTGAAGGTGAGAAGCAGCACACAAGATACCTGAAGGAGCTGGGATGGGGTCTGAAGGGAGTATTTTCTATAGGGCTATGATGGTCTTGCCTTGATGCTGCAGGTCCCAAGACCAGCTACTACATAGTGTTCTTTCCCAGAGCTGCCTGGGCTATAAACTGGTCTGGAAGATCTAGGGTCAACCCCTCTGCTGTATTTCCAGGTAGAGGAGCAAGTAACTTTTGACCAGTAACTCTGGGTGAAATTAATTTCTGCTGTTTAAAGGATTAAGAGCCTAGTGCTGAACTCATCAGTTAGGCTCTTCGTATCATCAGAGGGGAGGGAGAGGCTGCTACAACACAGAGACTTGCTCAAACACATCTTGCAGAGATGAAACAGCCTGCATTTCTGAAGAGGAATCACCTCTCTGGATGTCTCTAGATGATTACTGGAGAGCCATTCTGCTGTGCGGCACATGGAGGAAAAGGGGCAGCTGGAAGTTGACATCCTTCTCTCTACCATTGTCCTGGTCCCTGTGCTATTACTGGGTAAGTAGAGGAAAGCTCACAGGGCCACTCACCAGACTGCACACTATGTCACTTCTTCCTGTGCCTTAAAACCTTCCCTAATGGAACTGCTCTTTTTCCCCTCCCTCTTGTGCTCTATGAATCCCTGTCTCAGCCTTTGCTCTTCCTCCTCAGCTTTTCTTGCCTCCTCTCAGCTTTCCACGAACTGTGTTCCCACCAGCGGTGAGAACTGCAGTTCTCATTCCTTCTTCTTGTCCAGAAGCAGTTTTCTTCTGCTGCACTTCCTAATAGAGATCTATTTGTTAGTATACCTGAGTCTGCTTACTCCTATCTGCCCTAAGCCCTACTCAGTCCCATGAGGAAACATAAGAAATATGAATGCTAATGCTTTAAAATGCAAGAGAATGGACTTCTTCAGTGTGGCTTCATGTCTGAGGGGTTGCTCAGAAGCCGTTTTCAAGCACTTCAAGCCACATGATGAAATCTGCAGCTCTATGCCTTTTGAAAAGGTAAATCAATGCTCAGGTAACCCATACAAAACTGAGGGGTCAGCAGACTGGTGTGAGGGAGGTGCAGGTGATGGAAGAGCCATGCGAGAGTACCTCCAGGCCTGTGCATGATCCCTCACTGCAGCAGAATCATTAACCCCTGAAACACATATGTCAAACCCAGCTCAGGGATTACACCTGTGGGCACACTCTGATCCAGGAAGATTTGCCTTAGCAGCAGCTTTTGGAAAGACCTTGCCAAGACTGGATGATGGGAAGGAAGGGCTGCTGTATGCTTCTGTTTCCGTTGGCACGTTTGTCCCATTATTCATGGCTGGTGTGCATTTTGCTTCCACTTGGTTCCCAGCTTACTTTATAGCTGGGGTTTCATTCCTTCGGGGCAGGCCGTATTGAAATGGTGCCAGTGAGACAGTCCTTTGCCAAGAGCCAAGTGGGCATGCCCTGGGCTTTGGGTTTTGTTGGCACTAGTCCCAGAAGGTGTCTGTGGTCTTCAATTGTCTGTGTTGCCTCTCCTCTCCCCTGCCCAGCTCACTAATCACTTTTTAGCTCTACTAGCTGATTCATTGTATTCAACTAGACATGATGGAAGAGTAGGAGTCTCAAAGACAAGTGTTATGAAAACAGGTGTCCAGGTCCTTTTCCTTTTCCTTCTTGCTTTCCTCCAACTGAAGTGAAAAGCTACAATGCCTGAGCTCACTTTTAATTAGACTTCAGATAATCCAACTAGGAGAGAGCAATAGCATATAAATCCATCTGGGGCTAAAGATAAGCTTCCAGCAGTGCCTCTCACCACCTGTAAGACATTCAGTGTCTCTGCCAAAAGTTGAGGGCTCTTCTCTGATGCTAGATCAGGGAGGGGAGAGTCCCCCAGAAAGGCTGAGTATTGAAGGAGGACAGCTGTGGGATGCTGCCCACAGCAGGAGCTACTCACTTCTCAATGCATCCTTGCTCAGCCAAACAACACTGACTTGGGCTTTATTTCCCGTGTATGCCCACAGCAGAATTGAAGAAAACCCAGGGCCCATCCTGCCCAACATCCCATCTCTGCCTATGCCTTTTGCTTTGCACTGTTGTCCTAAAAACAGAGCAGTGTGGAGCAGAGTACACTGAAAACAACACTGCTTTGCCAGTAACAGGTCCTCAAAGTCTTCTGCCCGAACCATGAACTTATTTGCCTTCCCCTAAGGCACTACAAAGTCTGAAGGTGAGGAAAAGAGTGATGCTATGGGGTCCGCCTCTGAAAGGAGCTACCTAAACCCAGGCACAGGTTAGGTCAAGTCAGGTAAATTTCTCTATGGGTTTTGGCTGCTATTGGAGCTGCTCAGCAGTGCAGGGGGACAAGGCAAAAGACATTCCTTTCCTTCACAAAGGCACAAGTCACTGCACCTGCGTTGCTTCTGCCCTGCAACATAGCACTGAGAAGGTGCTGCTGCTCTCCCAGTGACTGGCACGAGGAAAGCAAACTGGCTGTCCTCTGCATTTGATATAAAGCTTTCCACAAACACCAGCTAATGGGAATTCCTCAGTGGTGTCCCTGGGAGCTTCAATATTGGATGTCAAGGCAGTCTTTTGTCTTCTCAGCAGGCAGTTGGACCTGATGTGCTTAACCCTTTCCAGCCTGAACCAGAGGGCACAGGACTGAGCGTGGCAGGGTCTCAGAGTGGGCTGGGGGTCCTGCTCCAGCTCTCTGCTGTGCTTGGCTGCTCCATGTACCGGCCTGAGCTGCACAGCACCTCTGCTCCTGCAAACTCAGTGCACCCACAGCCTCATTTTATTGGCAAGGAGCCTCGGAGGACGGTGATCCAGGACTGAATGTCTCACAGCTCAGAGCTGGCAGGCACACAGGGCACGCTAAAGGATTTTGTTTGTGCCCGGTGAGAGCAGCTGTAGGCAGGAGTGGGTGAGCAGGGGAGTTACAAAAAGAGAAATAAGGAAACAAAAGGCGCGTTGGGGCAGAGGGGGTATGTTTGCATGGGGGAGGGCAGGAATTTCTTTTCTTTGCCCGAAAGTCTAAAGTGCTTTTCTTTAGTGCCTATGTCGCTGCATGGGGCCTTGGTCAATAACATTCCTCCCTCGCCCTGCGGAAGGAGACGGGCCAAGCAAGACGTGGCTGAATGAAATTCCTCTCACCTCACCCCGTAAACATCCCAAGAGTCTGGCCCCATTATGGCTGGGTACAAAAGTCTGGGTCCGAGGCCGAACAAAAGGATGGGGAAGAAAGTGCAGGTTGCCAGGGCAACGCTGTCCAGGCCGCCTGGTTTTATCAGCAAGGGGCCTGGGTTTTCTGCCTGAGTTACAGGAATCTGAGGCAATTTATTTCCACCACAAGACAGAGGCTTTAGAGGGCAGGGTGGTGAGGCTCCGACTTTGCCTTTGGTGTTCGCAGCAGGGCAGGTGAGTTGGGAGCAACTGACATAGTCTCCAGGGAAGCCACGTACCCAGACAGCCGGCAGCATCCTGAGAGATGCAGGGAGCAAAGCGATGCACAGGGGCTCTCCTGCAAAGGTTAACACAGTGGTAGCCCTCCAGCGGGTCCAGCCCACCTGCCCATTACAGGACATGGACTCTATCCCAGCCTCCACTGCAACACAAAGAGCCTGCTCACTCCTCTGTTCACTAAAGATGGATTTACCCCCTTCTTCATGCTCAGGGATCCCAGTACCCTAGCAGGTTGAAATAAACTGGGGAAAGCTGTTTTTCAGGAGCCTGATGGAGAAGGTTTTACAATTTAATGAGAACACACTTCGTTATTTTCCTTCCCAGTGAAGGCTGCAGATTCCAGGGTCTAGCACTGTCCCCACTAGAGAGGATCTGGTCCATCCTCAGATTGCATTAAAGTTGCCTCTGGCAGGCCTGGATTGCAGTAGGAACATCTGGGACCCAAAGTCCTAGAGTCAGAAGAAGCAGGACTGCCAGGTCCCCTTGGCATGTCATTTAGCAAAGCAAATGTGACCTTAAATTTGTCTGAGCCCCTAATTGAGGACTAGATCTGAGCGTGTTTGCCTCACATTGACAAGGAAGAGTTCAGCTATGGGAAATCCAGTTCTAACTGGATCTATGTACTCCTCTACCAGTTTTGGTGACAAGAGGGATGCGACTTTAGAGACCTGGAAGGAGCAAAGATAACACGGCAAGCTGAACTGAGATAAACCTTATAAAGGATACTATGACACAGGGGAAAATACTATTCAGGCATCAGCTCAACATGGTAGGTTTATTGAGTGTCGAGGATGTTTATGATGTAGCCCCCAACCAACCTGAAGGAGATGACAGTGCTGGGTGTAGGGTCAACATGCAAGATAGAGGATGACAGTGTAAAGATGGAATGGTATAACATAATAAAAGACAACAGCCAGATGCACTGCAGCCAGGACAAGCACATATGTGTGGCTTCCAAACAAAATAATGTGCCAAACTGCTGGTGTAGTGGCAAGGCTTCCAGAGGCAAAACCTAAACCTCTCGCAGAAGAGAAAGAACCACACTGAAGATTGCGAACACAATACCCATTCTTCCTTTGTTGTTTGTGGGCTTGGGAAGTTTGTAAGATAGGTCAGTAGCATACAAAGACCTGGAACAAAACTTGCAGACCAGCATGGTAAATGGCTGGAGGAAAACCAGCTCAGCATGCCATGGAGAGCATTCAACAGAGTCAGCCTGCTCATCTCAATTTATCTAGACAAATTTCTAGACACACGAAGCAAGCTGTGCTCAATGGAGTTAACAGGGAAATTACTAATTAAACTGAAGATGATGGGATTGATGGAAGAAATAGAAGTTGGGGGCAGAAGCTGTTCCTCGGGACAGAGGCAGTAGCAGGGTGAACAGAGCTCATCACTGGAGTTTCTCTGAAATCAATCCTGAGATCGATCTTGTTTATTCTCTCCGTGAATGATGTTGTCATAAGAAGTGGAAGCGCTTCGGTTAAGCCAGCTCATGACGCAGAATGGGGAGGCATTGTGAATGCAGAGGAGATGGGAGATCAAACAGAAAGCAGCAGACAACCTTGAGCATGGAGACGCAGGAAGGAGTTGAAATTCACCAGCACGAAATGCAAGACTAATCACAGGGTTGGGGATTTTTCATGCTAGACAGGCAGTGTGTCAGTTGGACATGACTGAGGAGGAGGTGAACTTAGTTGTAGCAGTCATGGGTGATTATAAACCACCAATGAGCTAAAGGCACAAAAAAGGCGAACGAGACCCAAGGGGCTTGGGATATTTCCAAGAAGAAGATTATTAATAGTGTTTGCACAGTACTGACAAGGCCTGGTCTAGCATTGGTAGCAGTCCTGGGCTGGTAGGCTGAATTCACATCAGAAGCAATGCAGAAAAATTCTCTGAGTGTGATCAGGAGAATGGAGATCCTATTTCACAAGTAAAACAAAGGCTGGAAGGAGTTATCTTCTCCTCTGGTTTATTAATCAGGGTGGTGAAAATAGCACATGGGAGGAAGAAAAGGCGTATAAAATAATGGGTGATGCTGGCACGAGAATAAGTGATACCAAAGCACACCAGAAAAAGTAACTAGAAAGCAAGGACCCTGACAACCCCAAACACTCTGTGTCTCCATCCCACCTGAAGACACCTGTGCTCTTGCCTTCCAAAGAATCTCTTTTGCAGAGCAACTGCTTGTGCCCTGTTCCTTTCCCCTCCCTACCTTCGTGCCTGGAAACCGATCCCCACTTCAACTTTAAAGAGGGAAAAATAAAAGGAAAGCCAGTAGACTGGGCCTTTTGTACAGCAAAGCAGATTAGGGGCCTCCCAGGGACTTGCAGCTTGTGTTCAGAAGAGGGAAGGGCTGGGATAGAGGGGGAGAGAGGGAGGGAGGCAGACAGGGAGGGGAGGCTCCACTGTCATCTGTGCCAAGTGAAACTCAGACCTGCCTTTGGTCTGCTCAGCAAATCCTTTTTGTCCACCTTCCTTTCTTCCTCCCCCCATTCTGTTTGGCACCATGGATCAGCATCTTGGGGACTAGGATCTTTTCAGTTCCAGCCGTGGACTTAACTCCCGAGACGTGTGTCATGTTCCCTCACTCCCATGCTGAATCAGGAAGGCATTTGCCCAGACAAAAGCCAAATCCCCCTCCTAGGGGTAATGAGGAAGAGAGTCCCTGCAGGGGTCTCTGCTCCAATGACAAAAGGTTCCTTGGGTACAGAGAAGCAGGTTAGTGCCACCATGGATTACAGAAACAGCTGTGGACAGCAGGGATTAGCCATCACCTGGGTGATGAAGGCTACATATCTCCAGTCCCAGGGCCAGGAGGACAAATGCCAAGATGCTTTGTGCTACCTTTCCACCCAAGCTTGACCCTTGAGGTGTTTTATTTTCAACTCCTTCCCCCCCTCCACAAAGTGCCTTGATCCAGGTTTGGACAATCTCAGTCTCTTTTAATTTGGAAAGACAGATACCCATTTCGGTCCTGGGCTGCAGGAAATGACCAGTGAGCACATAAGGGTGGTATGGTGGCTGGGTACAGAGCCCTCTGCTACCACCCAGGATCAGAGCTGCTCCTCATGCAGCAGCTTGGTTATGCAGCTCTTTCCACATTGGTATGATCTTCACTTTCCAGGTGACTGCCATGGGGCTTTCAGAAAGACTGCCCTCTTGAAGGGAAGCTGCTACACTTCTCTAAGTGCTCTGTAACATCCCACCTGAGGTGTGTCCATGCAGGGACCCCATCCCTTTAGCCTTTCTAGGCTGCAGTTTTGTCCTCAGTAAAACAGCCACTGCACAGACCCATCCTCAGGCAGGGGAGCTGCTAAACTAAAATCATTAACAGTTTCGGAACATTCAGCTATTTTAGTGAACTCAATTGAAAAGCTTTTTAGGAGACTAATAATCTTACCTCCCTAGTAGAGATTGAATAATGTGCAGTAAATCCTGCCTAAGGCTTCATGCACTGAACAACACAATGGAAATGGAACAGTGCAGGACTTTGTACTAACCATGTGATGTCTGTCCTGAGCGTGGGATGAACACGGGTTCTCTGGAAAGCAGCTCAACTGTGTAATTAACATGAAAATTAAAAATCAGGTGTCATAAAAAAATTAAGGTCTTTGAAATAGCATTTCTCATCCTCCAACCAGACTGGCCTTTGTAATTTGCATGCATGTTTTGTTCTGTAATAGGCACCTATACTGTTCTTTTTTGCCAAAAAGGTTTTTATTTTGGCCAGGTTCAAGTATATTTCACAGGGACAAGAGCTGGAAAGAACAAGAGCTTCTTGTTGAAGCAGCTCCAGAGTCCATCCACAGAGTCCTGTTAGGAGCACAAGGGCCAGAGACAGAACTGGAGATAAGGCTACACATGGGTCTTAAGTCCCTGCAGAAGACAGGGCCAGACACACAACTGGAAATGGATACACCCATAATGTAGCTCAGGCAGGAACTGGTGCTCCTGAAGCAGAGTGTGCTGCAAGGACAGCCTAAGCGAGGCTGGTCAGGGCCACTAAAGCCCTCATCAGGCCCTGACAGTATGAGCTGCACAGCCTCATCGGAAGCAATAGAAATACCTTAAACAAAACCCAACAGGTAGATCCAGACCTTGCTCCTGCCTCTGCTAATAACCACCTGAATTACCCTTGGTGCCCTCTTGCATATTGCTTGCATCTTGGGAAGAGGGGGAAGTGGAGTTGGGAATCAGAGTGTTACCAAGGGACACAGCAAACATACCAGGCATGCCCAACGTGAAATGGGATCTAACAGGGAAGAGGAGAGGGAAAGTGGAAGGGAATCCATTATTCATAAAGGCAACAGTAGTACAACACAGGCTGCACAGACCCATGCAGCGTTGGATAAGGTTACTGCAGAAACAAGGTTGGTAATGCTATGCCAAAGCTCTGCTTCTTGGGTGCAGAAAGCAGAGAGGCATTGAGTCCTGTCCTTCGCTCCCCATAACGCTCTCCTGATGCATATGACAGCAGAAATAAGCTTCTTTGGAAACTCTACTTATGGTCCCTGATGAACACTTAGGAAGTTAGAAGCCCATGAAGCACAGGAAGAGGGAAAAGCAAGAGAAATGTCAGACAACTGAGATCAGGGTTGCAAAGGAGCAAATGAAACATGAATGCAAATCATAGAGCCACAAGGTTCTGGTTGGCCAGAGAAAGAGCCAAAGCTCAGAGAATGGGATTCAAGAGCTTTGGCACAGGCTCCTAGATGGCTGTATCAGAGCTTCCTGTCTCTCCATGTGCATTACCTGCTCCCCTTCTCAGCCTCTCACCAAGGCTGCTCCTGATTTCCTCGATAGGGAAACCTATCAGGGCTTGGCACTTGTCTCAGATTACAGCATATGTTTGCTCTGGCTCTACCATGTCTCACAAAACAATGATTTCTATTACATCTCCTAGACAGCCTCTTTTTTTTTTGTTCCCTGTGTTTGTTCCTTTCCCTCTTTCTTCCCCTTGAAACCAGAGACACGGGCTCCTATCCATCAGGCTGGCTGTAAGACACCTCTTACACCTGGAGGATGAGCAGGTAGAAATACAATGCTGACTGCTACAATACAGAGAATACACCTCAGCAGCTGGTCAAGAGAATTAAACATAATTGGTTGCTTAGGCAGGAGAGCAAGCTCTGACTTCCTAACACTTACCTTGGGAACATCCTGAAAGTATGCCAGAATATTCACAACAAAAAGGAGGAATCAACAGCTCATAAGAACAGATACTAAACAGAGCTACACTGACTTGCCTTTATAGCTCGTTTCCCCTCAGTGGCATCACCTGCAGCTCCTTTACCAGGCTACTTAAAGTGTGCCTGAGGTGCTAGCTCTAGTTCTTTTCAGACAGCAAATGGGTGTGTGTGTGTGTGTGTGTGTGTGTGTGTGTGTGTGTGTGTGAGAGAGTGTGTGTGTGAGAGAGTGTGTGTGTGAGAGAGTGTGTGTGTGAGAGAGTGTGTGTG
>JBCJKH010014457.1:2524-15372 GCA_039877255.1 Loriculus beryllinus | reverse complement strand
ACTACAGTCCCTAATGAAGAGTCCCTCCCCAGCATCCTTATAGGCCCCCTTCAGATACTGGAAGGCTGCTATGAGGTATCCATGCAGCCTTCTCTTCTCCAGGCTAAACAGTAACTCTGTAGTGATTCATAATTTCACCTATCTTAGGACTTCCGAAGAATTCTCTCCATAAAATATGTAAGCATTCATGAAATCTGCAACCCTTGAAAAGCTCATATCCATGAGCATGCCTGTGTTCAGCTTTAAGTTTAAAAAAAAAATTATTTCATAGCATTTTGTTTTCAATAACCCCTTAGAAAAAAGAAATCCTGCTTTAGCTCCAAAGGCATAACTTCATGTTAAATATTCCTGTAACTACTACAGCAGCTCAAAACAGTGATCTGTAAACTCAAGGAATAAATGTCCCTTATTTTAACTGCATCCATTTCAAACAGCATTTGAGCAAAGTGAGGTAGACAAAGGGCTGAAGCAGTTACTATATTCCAGCTAGGAAGCGTCAGGAAGCTATACAAATACGTGCAAGCTAGCCCCAAAGCATTTGACTGATAAAATAACTTTGGCAGGTATCCCCATCTCATCAAGTTCCATCATATGAGGTTTCATAACAAACAGTAAAAAGATGCAAGTATGGAATTAAAAGTTGCTGCAGTAAATCCATTCTCCTAATGTTTTCTTTTGGTAGTTTTTTTTTTCTCCCCACAAGTAGCCCATAATCAAGTCAGTCCTTCAACTATTGTATTGAAAAGCTGATCCAACAAGAAACACAATCCTGCACTCTTTATTGCTTCCTTATCAGAGAACCTGTTATATAATACCAGATTCTCGTAACTAAATTCAGGCTTAAGGGTGATATTTAGATTGTAAAAGTAATGTAGGCTTTTCAGAGTACTGTTATTACTAGGTGCAACGAAATGTACAGGCAATTCCACCTCCAACTTTAGAGAAAAGGGAAACCAAAACACTACACAGTGAGAAAAAGTATATTTAAAGTTAAGCTTTAGGAAAGCACTATTTCTGACAAGAGATGCTTGGGTTGGATGCTTTTTTTTTTTTAATACCATTCATGAATAGTAAATATACAGAGTGCATAAGAACAGAGATTCTAGTCTCCACACCTAATCAACAGGCAACCTAGGTACAATTCTAAACAGCTGTCTTCTCTCTACCTACATCATGCAGCTGGCTAGTCCTTAACTTCCAATACAAAACTGCCATAACGTGTTGACAAGTTGCATGCCACTGGCCTTCATTTGACACTGTGTTATTGGAAGAACTGAAGTCAAAGTACTCAGATTTCTGCACTGCACTTTAACAACATTATTCATAAGCTGTTGCATGAATATACATGACAAATCACAGAATCACAAAATTATGAAGGTTGGAAGGGACCTGTAAAGGTCATCTTGTCCAACTGCCCTTAGCAAGGAAATACACCAAGAACAACTGTATACCACAAAGACAAACAGGTCATTTGAAAAAAGGTATCTTAAAGTCTACACTTTCTGAAAGAACTTGACAAGTACATTTTTTTTGGTGCAACAGTTCTCAGATGCATTGTCTGTGCATGCATTACCTTGGATACACTTGAATAAGGTTTTTCATTGCTGTGGTGGTTTTTCGGCATAGTGCTTCTTCTAATGTATTTAGCTTGTGAATGTAATCTTAATCCTGACCACAGTGGTCTGTATTGGAAAATCACTGTGGATCTTACCACCACATAAACTAATTCCTTCCTATATACTTTGAGACAAAAGAAATCCAGTTCAGAAAGAATACACATTAAGAATGCCAGTCACCACACCAGTAACTGTTTACCCTCAAAATAATACACGTGCAGTACACTCCACATAATCAATGATCCAAACCTTATACTAACACAAAAGACTAGTCTAAGAACAGAACATCTACTAGAAATGTAATGAAAAACAGCTCTTTGTGCCAACTGCTTAGTTTTATTAAGTCAAGCACTAATACTGCAGAGGGCCTCCCTGAATATGCCCCAATGCTTTGGAGAAGTTATACCTGAATGTACTTCACTTTCAAATCCTCCAGATGAGGAAAAATGAAGGAAGGAAACCAGGTGCAAAGACTGACAGATACAAGCTTAGCTAGGGAGGGACATTGACACCTGTCTTTCACACAACCACTGTGATAATGCAGATAACACACTGAATCTTTTCTTCAGGGAATTAACAGAAGAGCAAGGACAGAAATCTCTAGTACAGTTATTTACACTCTGGAGAAAGGAAGTTAAAAAATCTACTGTAAAGCAGATTAAATATCTATCTCCTCTAATTTAAGATTGGTTTCTTTTAACCGAATACAAAGTACAGTTTTCCTCTAATGCATGCATGCAAGATATTATTGCTGCTAAAGCAGTTTGCTGAGGTGGCTCTGGCTTATCTACTATCTGCTTGCCTTAGACCTAGTTAAGTTTCCTTTACACTAGCTTTACTTAAATGCTTTCGTAACTCATGAACCAGAATATATGTGCTTGTCAACCAAAATACAAAGTTGAAGCACACCAGGAAAAAAATAGGCTAAAAAATTTAGGTTTGACCCAACTACTTTTAATCTACTAGTGGGACTACAGACAAGATAAACACATAATGTAATTACTTCCCTTTATGCAACACAACAGTATCAATAATGATTGAAGACTCTAGGTAGGGTTTGGGTTTTTCTGTGGGTTTTGTTGTTGCTTCTCCATCCTCTTTCTACACACAGCAACAGCCAAACTCATTCTCTGTTATGTGGGCAGAATAATGGTGTCATGTACATCTTTATGCTGGAAGCAACACCTTGCTTACACTATCAATCCTTCAGCACTCCCACTGAAGGCTGCGTCCAGTAACTTGAGCTCCAGATTTAGTGCCTTTTACTTTTAATGAACTTCCAACACATAAGTCTCCAGCTTGAAACTCTCCATTAGTAAATTACACAATGTAATTATTTTTTAAAGAGCAACTAATTTTTGCATCTACATTATTCAAAGTGCTTAAATTTGACTACTTGTCAATTATTTAGTTTTTGTTAGTTATGATCAATCAAGAACTAGCAAAGAAAGCTAACCCTTCTGCAACACTTAAAAAAGCCAAAACAGAAGACATTTACTTATTAATAAAGGACACAAAACCCACAAGGCATCAGCATGCTTCAAATAGCCACATGCTTATAGTATGTTTCAATCATTCCAAGCTATAAAACCTCATATGCTTCTCACAGCTGAAGCTTCTGAACATCTGTCAGGCAGCTTCCAACATTTGGTTTTTTCTCCCCCTCTTTCAGTTTTAATGAAAACTATGGAGTTTCACGAGCTCAACAGGTCCAACTGTTAAGCATCCTCAGAACAGGAGGACTGGCTGATTTTATCCATCGGATGTCACTAATGGAAAGAAACAGTAGAAGCTTTACACAGCTTCAAGAACAACCCCACACTGATTTTATGGCATCACATCTACTTTACGTGTAAACTCTTTAAGAGCAGAAGTCTTTTATTCTATTTGGATAGTACTCTGTGGGAAAAAAAAAAAATGCACTGACATGACAAGAAAAATGTTACATCATTCACTTGCCTCTTTGAAACAAGTTTTCCCTTCCTCACCCGGCTTAAAAGCATCCGTTAGACAATGTCAGCAAATTCAAATCCAGCAGCAAGCCCTCCATCTACCATACATATCACTATTGTCTTTCAGCTGCCATTGTAACAACCAGCTAAGGAAGTCAGAATAAAATTGTGCATGAGAACTTCCTGTTCCCTTATAAATAAAAGCACTGCAATTAATCATTTGCAGAGCAGAAAATCTGGCATCAGGACATTTTGTTTATTATCTAGTTTGTGAATCTAAAGCAAGTTTCATCTAATAACCTTGTTTCAATACGCTGAAGTTCATATAAAATCTTCAGAAAGAAGTGATTTATGGCACTGTTAGCCTTCAGCAACAAATAACACAAAAATCAAGGTTAAAATAAGTAAAAGGTAATACATGAGTAGATTGTATGTATACACACAGTGATGTCAACCTAATACAGGATATACTGAAACCAAAATCCTTATTTACTTCAAAAGGGAATTTATTGTGGAGAAACAAAGTAGTGGTCTCTATTACAATAAGCAACCAATTCAAGTGCACAGAAGCAGGACAAAAACCAGCACCTCACTTGAGCACACCCCCCTTTTGCAATATAGTATAAAGCAAGTCTATTTTGATGTCCTATATTGATAATTGAAAAACTTGCAGAAAAAGTAAAGATACCAAAGACTCAATGCAATGACTACAGGGCCCATGTGAGGAAAAAGGGATGAAATGAAACAAGATTATCAAGACCTTGTTCAACAAATCATTTGTCTTTAAGGTTCCAGAACTATCTAAAAGGTACTGACACAGATCAAGTCATAGCCATACTTACCCACAGGCATATGTAAATTGATTTTATTAAAATTCAGAAGAGTACTAAACCTTTTAGCTGAATTGTCTTTAAAGTTAGAAAACTAAGGTTTTATCAGGCTCATCCTGTAGACTAACATGAAAATGTATTAGTCCTAGCCCTAAGAGCTGACAACATGACAAACAGCATAAGGGATAACAAAAGTAAGCTAATGACACTCCAGTACTATGACATGTACGTAATACTGTCTGACCTTTCAAACAGCCAACACTAATTTTTACTGACCTCTAATCTCTAGAAACCATGGAAGTCAGGATGTCCAGTGAAGAAAGCACAGTACTTTATTGCACTAAGGAGAAAGTTTTCTATGATCTACTTATAAACTGGTCACTGAAACACTTCTGTGCAGTCAGAACGCGTAACTTATTTTCTTCAATAAACAACAAACCAAACCTGTAGGCATTAGATTCAGTAGATTTCACTGAAAAATAAACCACACACCTTGGTTCTCAGTCTTACCTCAGCCCATTTAAGAATACAAGTCATGCAGAAGGTATGACTGCAGTTCTCAGGAAAACCAATCTCCTGTTCCAGAAGGCAGTTCAGACAGATGGGGCATGTGTCACCATCATATAATAAAGTAGAACAGGAATAGCTTTCTTCATTTTCTTCACCTGGTATTATTAACATTGACACTTAGAATTTTTGACAGTTTTTGAAACAAAGTCCTTCTAGACTTTAATCACAAGGCAATAAGATAGATTTTTCTGTATTTAAAAGCAAGTTAATCAAGTTTTCAGGTCTAATGCAGTCAAGACACTGCCCGGAAGTAATTAAAGGAATGTGTTTCAGGTAAAAGCACTATGCACCATTTTTCATAGACTACTGTACCAATATTTGCCATAAAACACAGGAAAGTTAGCTCTAGTGCTATTTAAATAAAGAAAGCATCACAATGTTTCCTATTGGTCACACTGTCATTTAAACACTATTCTCCCGAGTTCTTCCTTCTCGGACATTTGCACCCTCTCCATGAAACAAATTAGACCATCTTATTCTATATTCATTATCTTATATACACATGGTCTACCTTTATTTCAGTTCACCAGTCTTTGATTACTTTAATCTGAACATCTTCAAATATTTACCTAATCATGTACATTAAATAAGAAGTGCTCCCAATTTTGTTAAAGTTAGAAACTGTTTTCAGGATATAAAAATGCAAGAACTTTTCTTCAAGAAATTTTACTCTAAATTAATTATTTTTTCTGAGTAACAATTGCTATCTCCATTTTTGCTCTGCTACTAGACATCAACATGTTAAAAATAGAAAAAAACAAGACAGGATTTGGGGACCCCACAGGTCGAAGAAAAATATTATGCTAAGATAGTGGTTATGTTTACATAGCTTCTTTCAAAACAAGCAACATACTAATTGAGAGCAAATGTACAATCTGACCTTCACAGCTTGAACCTGAATAATGTACTTGAGTATTTTCACACACACTAGCTTTACCTTCCATGCCTTCATGCTTCTGACCCTCAGTATCTTGAATACATTGCTTTCTGTTCTTCATCTTCTTTCAAAATGTAGTCTGGGAAATACAGAAATAGTTTACACAGTTACTTAAGATTGCAACTTGAAATTAAAAATGACCACTATGGATTAAAAGAGTGTTCTCCATTTCATCACACCTTTGTACAACAGAGACACATGATGGAGAGCTAGCTACAAATCATTTGCAAGCTGTTTACAATTTATGAGCATCATTAATGCTGCCTAGCAACTGGTACTTCCAACTCTGTTGAACAAAAACAATTTCCAAGACCAGCAACAGTGCTTTTAGTTTTAAAGGATAAATGCATCGCTAAGTTTCTATGCAAACTACCCCACCTAACAGCACAGTAACTAACATCTGCAAACTGCCCTTCACAAATGGAGGAAGCAACAAAATTAAACACACAAGTACCAGAAGAGTTAGCTGCTTTCACGCCAAGCATCACCACAGTAGTGACAAGTGGGAAAAATGAAAGCAGCTTACATTTGCTTGCTTCTTACTTCTTTCATACAATTAAAACTATCTGCACTCAAAAAAATGCAGGGAAAGTTACATCACTGAGCAAGGGACAGGTTACAAGTGCAAGCGCACTGGGGTATCATGAATGGGGAGGATGTACCTTTTACCTGTTCTGCACAGGAGCAGTGTGAGATAACATGGATATAGAATGCCTTGGGGATCCACATCATAGAGACTGAACGAATTCAACCTCATTAAGAAACAATAAGGGTATGTTCTTTGCAGGCTCACCTGCTACATGCAGAAATATATGCACTTGAAAAACAGAGTATCTACACCAAGGACTGAATCTCCTGCATTTCAAACTCCTGTAGTCACAGCAGAGATGGTATACAGGCACCTAAAGCTTCAACCCAAAAGCCATAGATGGGCCAGCAGTTTACTTTGGAATTATATAAAGCTTTAAAAACTACTATTTAAAAGGACAACTTAAAACTTCACAAGAGAATGAAGAAGTCATAAATTAGCAAGATCTGCTATATTAGCACTCAAACTTGAAGCAAACCAACTGATATTTCAAATCCCTTACTCTTTAATGCCTTTACTAGTCAAAGCAGCAGGACAGAGCTGAGAACACCACATTCACACTCAACTAAGCTTCCTCCTATTTCACTTACAAACTACACTAGTTTACCACCTGGATACCCAGGAGGGGGAAGAGACACAATTTATCTCTCAAAACTCTTCCTCTGATCAAGTCTTTATTGCTTGATCTTGACAGCAGGAAGTGTTCTCATGATCATTTCTTTTTACTGATGAAAGAAATGCTGCAGCACATGCCCATCACATAACATGCTTCCAACTTTCCTAGGCAATTCAGGGAAGCAGGATTCTGATCTTGAACAGACAGTTCATTAAAGAAATGGTCAAAACTGTGAAACTCATCAGAAATATGTAATTAGAATTCTAACTGGCTTCAGTGTTCCCATTAGGAACTACTTTTTAATCCCCCCACAAGGAATGTATGAATCAAGTTAACTGAGGAACGGGGGAAGAGAAGGGAGAAGGAAACAAAAAACTAGCTGTATGGCAATTTTCCCACTACACTGCTATCCTATTTTGATACAAAAAAAAAGGACTTTAAAAAAAAATCATTAGGATAAATGCCATCAACAGTAGAACTGTCACCAGCACTAGTATTAATGCAAACTCTATTGTAGTGAATGCCGTAAGTTACATGCAAGTTCTATTAGAAGAACCACTGATCAGATCACCAGCTGCTATCCTTTGAAGGCAAGATGAAACCCAGCAAAGCCAAACCACTACTTTAAATTTTAATGCCTTAAACAAGCAAAATCTGCATCAAATTAGGACAGGTAAGACCACCCAAACCACAACTAACTTAAAATATGACACCAAGGCCTGTTGCTTTCACTCTGATTTGTGAGAGGACTTAAATGGCCTTGGTCCCAGAAAGCTTAAATCATGCAGTGGTGTGTGGCATACATGCCTTCCTATATAAAACATAAGAATATTCCTTGTGATCTACATTCTGACAAAACCTCAGCAATGCTCTACAGAAGCAGAAAAATACACAAGCCATGCTCAAACCTCTCAATACTCTACAAGTCCCAGGACACCTCACTGCTGAGACAGTTTAAGATCAAGAATTCTGCACTCTGCATCCATCCACAGTGAAGTTTATACAGACACAATCCAGATACCAAAATAGTAACTAAGCAGTAGCTGTAGAGTTCATGCTTATTAGAACAGAGGTCTTGAGTTCGCTAAGGCAGATTACAGAAACAGAACCCATAGAAGCTCTTCAGATTTGCTTTTCCCCAGAAAAAGTGACCTTTTCTCCATTCTACTCTTCCTAGACACAAAGACATCCCAGAAATTCTTGAAGTTAACAGTAACCAGAAAAACAGATCTTAAAATTTTGACAGAATATCAGCAAACCCAAGTTGTGCAGCAACTGAGAACATTCATGTGGTGTTACAACACTCTTCTCACAAACTCAGTATTTAAACAGATACCGAGTGCTGCTAATGCATTTCACAGATCACTTTGCACAGCACTTTTCTGTTTGACACTGTGCATTTTGCACAACACAGCATAGAAATTTAAATATAAATATTTATCAATAAAGTAAAAGACATCATCAAAATTTACATACTATTTAACACATTAACTTTGGAAATACTTATTTTCTCCCTTGCTTTACAAGGGGCGTCATAGGCCCTGGAATACTGGAAGAGTTAACACTAAAGACTACCATTAAATTGATAAAATTAACAACAGAGTTAGGAAAACAGAACACAGTGGTTTAGGAGCAGCAGAAAGCACAAATCTCAGAACTCTGATTTGTCCCAAAATGTGACATAATCCTCTAGATTCTTTTGAATTTTGAGAACACTTGGAAGTATTTCTCAGACTTCATCATTCCAGCTGCATGCCACACAATGAATCCGTAGTCATGGTTGGAGGGTGAAGAGACAGTGAAAGAAGCAAGGTAATTTTTTCTGCCATTTTTCCAGTTACCAAATTGTATGAGCTCACATGAAGATCACATTATGTCTATACCCACAGCTGTGTCCAATCAGGTTAATTACGTATTTGAAGACTGCTAATATCCAGAGTACTTCTACTGACTTGTGACCAACACATTTTAGTTATGACCATTTAATTGTTGATGGGAAATACTAGAAAGTACGAAAGACCCATGCATGCAAGACACTTGACAAGACAGCAATAAGCACTGTATTACACTACTGCTGACAAAAATTGAAATCAGACACTCAGAAAGTATTTTATCTATGGAGTTGTGAGGGCAGTTGAAGACAGCATAGCATTACAGCCAAGATGATACTTTTCTATGCTTGTAACTTCCTTTATAAGAGAAATGCCTTATTTAAGTTCATATTTGAGATAAACAGAAGAATAGTTTAGCATATTGAACTGAAAACAGTGAAAAAGGACATTACCACAAGTACACACCACTGCCCCATCCCCTTGTTATTTCAAAGTAATTAAACATTTAAGTTTCTAGGTTATTCTTCGAAGGAAATTTCTGTTCTTGTCTTCATGGAAGGCAGATGCCAAACACATCTACCACCAAAAAAAACTCTTTAAAGAGTTAACTGTAGAATGTGGGAATACATTCATTATTGTCCATCTGAAGAAATTAGCTTCCTAATGTACTTAAGCAACTCCATTAAAGCAGACTGATATAAGCGCTTTTTACACACCTGATCTTCTGTATCACAAAAATACGTGTTGTTTTACACTCTTAATCTTCTGTATCACAAAAATACCTGTGGTTTACCTTCTCTATTAATACAAATTACTTCATGTAATTCGGAACCTAAAAATACAGATGTATTTCAACGCTAATTCACTGTGCATGCAGAAAGAAAAGACTTGGTCTGTTCAAAGTCATGTAAATGAATTTCTTACTAGAGTAGAATTTATTACAGTAAAATCTTAAATTGGAATAGAGAAATCACTGGATGAAAACCTAGAGTAACCTAATTATGAGTAACACAGAAAATTAGTATGTGCCTTCTTTTTGAATACCTCTAAAGACAAAGTCTTTATGCCCTGTAAATAAACTGCAAAAGCTAAAAGTACACTCTACCTCTAATACAGACTATCCAGGGACCCATCTACACAGAAGTACACTTGCTCAGTCTGAAAGGAGAATGGAAATCAAGAACACATGCAGCAAGATCTCTAATAAGCAAGTGCAAAATGATGTTCAAGACTAGCTTATTATTGTTCCCTTACAGACTGACCTTAGGAAACATTTGTAATTAACCTTTCAACTTCTTAGATAGATTTTGCATCAATACTCATAACAGTGACTTACTTGTACTGTTCTATTAAAAAGATTTTACTCCTAAAAGGATTTGTGGCACTTAAGTTGTGTTCTGACTTCTTTAATAATTCAAGAAACAAACAATTTCAAATATGAAACAAGTCAGCCATACAGTTTATTTGCTTAAGAAAACAACAATTTAACACCCTTTACTCCCATCAAAATGAAATACTGGGCTGTTATTAAGCAGGGCTCTATTTCACCCTATGCATTTTGATGGATTTTTTGAAAACTTCTGCCAGAAGTCCTGTGCCACCTTGGAGATGGGCTGAGGAAAACACTTAGTATTGCCAATGGCAACTGGAAATTTGGAAAACTTTTGACTTACTTGTACTGCTGAGCATAACACAACACACACTCAAAAAAAAAAAAACACTCCAAAAAGACACTATTGGGTATTCGCAAAAGTACACCAAGAACCTTCACAGTTCTTTTTATTTGGGAAAACTTTTAACTTGTCCAAAGAGACTGGAAACTTGACTGGTTTCAAGTGACAATTCAGTGATGTTGTTTACCCTCCAATAAATAAAGGCTAAACTGAGGGCCTGGAAGCCCTTATCTTGGATTTGCTCCTTTGTGTAGTAAAATCTCATGGCTCGGAACATTAGTGAGAATAGAACCAACAGGCACACTCAAAAGACAGCTTTTAAAGAGGATCTCTACTCTTTGTATGCTCAAATTGCACCTTGCCTGCATTCCCAAATGGAATGCCACAGAACCAACAAAGGCGAAGACAAAGAAAAGAGACTAGCACCATACTTCGGGGAATAGAAAGAAAAACCTTCCTCTATAGGTGGTTTAAGCCTATTCATGTTGATCCAGTGTCTTCAGAAGAATCAGTGCTATTCAAGCAAGGAGACACTGGTGATTTAAAGATTCCTTCTAGACTCTTTAAGGATGCAATTACCCAAGAAAGCTAATCTAATCTAACAGCTTGCTGCCACCAAAAGAAGCAGCTCTGTGTCTCACCACTAGTGATGGTGAGCAGACTCAGCTAAGAGCCACATGTCTGCCAAAGACATTGCAAGTGACAGAACAGGAGAGGGGGAGGAAACACATAAAATGGGATTGCCCCTTTTGGCAGTGACAAGGTGCTAGAATAGCTAAGACTTTGTTGTCGAACTGCCCCAGTCAAGGACACAGCAGTACCTGTATAACCTGCCAAATCCACGAAAACAAGATAAAGTCACAGAAGAAAACTGATAAAAGACAAATGGCTAGAAAATAGCTAGAATTATACCATTCTGAAGAGTACACTGCCTTTGGCCAACCTTCCCCTTCCCTATGCAAAAATGACAAAAAACAAAGCACTGCAGTGGATATCCTGCTCAGCAGCTCTTTTTCCACATTCTAGCAGCAAGACACCGACAAGCACACTTACACTGCAGATGCTGTGGCTACAGCTATACCCATGCTAGATTCAATGCTTTCATTTCTGTGGCTACCTCAACAGTAACAAACTGAGTGCTCTGGATGCTCATGTCCAGACCGCACTCACATAAGTATACAGTGTAACATCATAACTGCCTCATAACCGAGGAAGGCACGCACGACTCAATGGAAATGTGCAAATACAGCTTGAAAAACTGCTGCTGTGGCTCAGATGCAGTGATTATCATCCAGCAACCTTTCTGACCATCCAAAGAGACAGGAATTTCAAGGAGGAATTAGAACCTTTCAGTGAACAGGCACACAAGGTAATCTCCCTCCTGTATAATGCTTACAATCATAAACTGGCTCAAAATATGCCATAGAGAACTTATCATGGTAACTCAAGGGAGCAGGCAATGTTCCTCACTGAAGTTTAACAAAAGAGTACCTGCAAGACATAGGCAAAACATCAGGGCAGTAAGAAAGATGTCATTTTATAAGACTTCACATATTTGAGAATATTCTATAAACTGTGGGGGACACACCAAGTCTTTTACAGAATGTTACATGCTGAAGTGCTGCAACAGATCAAATTGAACTCTACAGTCTAGCATTTAAAAACTTTCATTTACTGGACACTATAAGAAGGTGGTCAAACAGTGTCTGCAGTACCATTTCACATACCCATGCCGTGACGAGCCATGATGATCCACAAGTTTCTTTAGTATTCTACAATTACTAACAGTACCTGACAAATACTTTATTCATCATAGGTTATTCAGATGTCTAAGGGTAAATAACTGTTCTAGCTCTACTTAGAAAAGTCCCTATCCAAAAAGCTTCAGTACAACACAGAGCTAAACAGACAGACTACCAACCTGGAAAAAAGGGCAATGTACTTATATCACAAAACTTGTACTGCGCTGTTAATATTTCTAACAGCATAGTGCTAGTTTAATGCTCTTAAGAGATATCATCATACCCAGAAGAAACACAAAACATAACAGATTTACCCATATGAAAACTGAAGACAGTAACAAAGTATCATCAACAAGTACCTATTAAGGAACTTTCCATCTCTCTTTGTACTGGGAAACTCATGCATGGCACAACCACCTCTTCACCTCAGAATCTCAGTCATGCAGCTGGCCCCCAATCTACCAGGGTTCACATTCCTCTCCTTCCTAAAG
>JBCJKH010014452.1:0-10919 GCA_039877255.1 Loriculus beryllinus | reverse complement strand
CTGTCTTTGAGATAGATAACAACTCTCAAATCATCTTCAGGGGATGCACCATGACATCAGCAGTGATTGACACGGGAGACCCGGGTCTGGAGTTCGGCAGCAATGAAATAAAAAATCAAGAGGTTAGGAAAACAAATATTACTTATTTGCTAGCAAACTTTACAACTTTGATCTTAATGTGAAAGAAAAATTCACCATAAACTTACTGTGAAAACAAGTGAAATAGATTACAGATTGTTGTATGAGGAAGAGAGCAGCCCATATTTCATATATCTTTTATTATAACAGAGAAGTGGGAGCAGTAAGTTTTAAAGTCTGCAATGCACCTGTAGAATAGGTTAACAAAATTATATTCTCTACTAAGCATCTCTTTTAAAGTAAAGATCTTGAATATGTCTTGAGGTGTAGAACAGGACGAGCAGAACAACAGAAGGACCTTTTTCAGAGTTAGCCAGGTGATGTATTTGTTCATATTATGCATTCTTATAAACAAATAATAAATATGTTCTGCTCTCCTGTAGCCTGTAGTAAATTGAATCTGGCAGGGCTCCAATTATACAACACTTAAACAGATTATATATGCTGTTACAGATGTTTTGCTCCTTAAATAAGTAGATATGGGTATATGGGCTTTGAAGTAAACAGTTCTTTTTTGATAGCTTACATACTTAATCCAAAACATGAGTGTTCCTAAGGTACCAGTCAGATGTAGATATGTTGCAGAACATATGCAAAGGCTTGATTACATTTCATGGAGCTGAGGGACAAGAAACACTTCCACAGCTGAATGTCTTAATTAGAAAACTTGCTTTTTTCCCATATCTTGAAGCCTTCTGATGCTTTAAATTTTAAGTGTGTTAAGCCAAGAAAATGTCTTTGAGATTGAGGAAGGTCCCTTTGGAGGTTGAAAAGCTGTCTTTTTTTTGGTTTGGTTTTGTTTTTTTGGTTTTTCTTTTAAAGTGTCTTGCTGTAGAAGACAATTTCCTTTAAAAATCTTTATTATCAATATTCCATGAAATATGTAAGAGCATGAGAGGAAAATATTGATGTAGAGTTCAACTCAGCAGTTCAGTATTTAGAGGATGGTTTTTTAGTTTTTTTTTTTATTATTTTTTTTTAATTTAATTTTATTTTTCCCCTCTTTCTATAGGAAAATGAGCCAGTCTCTGAATTCCCAGCAGTGATTGTGGAGCCAGTTCCTAGTGCGAGACTAGAACAGGGTTATGCTGCACAGGTCCTGGTTTATGATGACGAGACTTACCTGATGCAAGATGTAGCAGAGGAACAAGAAGTTGAGAGTGAAACTGTGGAAACAGGTAGATTTGTTTTATTTTTTTCACCTATGAAATCTTTGTATTTTTAGAAGTTCCTGGGGAATGTGACTTTGTGTTTACTCACAGGATGAGATCCTGACCTGGGTTTGCATCTCTTCCCTCTAAGCTTAGTTTTTTTGTAGCATCAGTGGTGACTGGATTGGGTTTGGCAGGCAAAAATGTCACCTTAAGTTCAGGTGACATTGTAACACCATGTACCCTTATGGGCAGTTTTTTTTCTTTGTTACTTACTTATGCAGAGAACTAACTAGACAACTAAACTTTGAGGTTTTAAAAAAATCAGCTAAGCCATGAAGCTGGTTAGAGTTTAGTTTTACGATGCATCTGAGCCAAATAGCTGCAGGAAGTTGACATTATGGATCATGTGGTTCTACCCTATCTTCCAACTCTTCTCCTTCCCACAGACTCTGTCCTCTGTCCTTTGCTATCATGCCTTTTTGGTCCAAGAGTGACTTTACTGCTGGTTTAGTGGCAGGAGTACATGGCAAAAAGCCTAATAGATTGAATATTAACCCATCGATATTGTAAAATAACAAGTTACAAATGGAGAAAGGAGGAGAGCTTTGGCATTAAAACAGCTGACCTGTGTGGTAATAAGCATGTCTCTTTCTGTACACCTCTGTTCAAACAGCATGTTCAGGAGCTTTGAATTTTGAGGTGACCAAAGTCTGTTTAAACTGTGTGAAGAAACAGAAGTTGTGCTCCTATGGGAGCCTAATTATATCAGACTGCCATGCTGCTGCTGTGCTGCAATCCCTGTTGTCCCTCCTTTTTGCTTTCTTGTGCTACTTCTCATGCTCATTGGACATTTTTTAGCCATTTCAGTATGCTACTTTTGCAAGAAAAAATAGTAAGGAAACCCTCAAATGTTGTGTATTTTTGCTCGATTATCTTTTTGCTGGATGAGCATGTTGACATGGCTCAGCCAAGGGCCTGATGAGTGCTGGGGTAGGGAATGCATACAACTGCAACCAAAGGGAGAGCAGATCTTCTTGAGCACTCTGTACTGAACTGATGCGACCACTTGACTAGAAAATGGATAGCATATGTTTCTATCCTTGAGCTGCTTAATTTAGAGTTGGAATTTGAATTTATTCTATTAGGCAAGTACAGCAAAGCTGAGAGACTCTTGGCAGCCCAGTAAATATATGTGCATTCCCATCAGATTAGGTAGGTTTCAGTGCAGATTTCTCTGTAAGCAGTGGATGCAGTTGTTCATACATCTTTCTGAATCTGAATGTTCATCTCATGCAGCACTGCATCAAAAAGTCACATGCATCAACTTCGTAAGATGTATGTGAGTGGATGGTTCAGGTTTTTGGAGAATACTTAGTTTACGCAAAGGTGTTTTGAATTACAAGTTCAACAAATTCAAGTAAAGATAAACTAGGAGATTTTAAAAAAATTATTATTATTTGACTATGGTAACAAAACTTGTTAAGGTGAGAAGTGAGGGTGATTTTTCCCAAGAAGCTGAGTCTTAAAAATTGAACCTCTATGTTAAAATCTTTGAGTTCTTATAAACTATTAATGAATAGTATCACTTGAAATTTCAAAAGGTCTTTAGGAAGAGGTAATATCCCCTTGTGCACCTGTTCCCATACTCTGACTTTTCATTGTTACTTGTATAGTATATAAACCATTAATCCAGTGCAGTTTTCATGGTGTTATTATATATGACAGTGAGTAATGGTTCTTGCACAGAGCTTATATCTAATGTTGATGAAAGAAGTGTTTGGTTTAGACTGTTCTGAGGGAGGCAGTCCTGTGGGGCATGTGTTTTGACTGATGTTTTGGTACACCCAAGAGTCTTGCTGAATTAACTGCTAATATAGAGAAGTAAAATGAGCAATGGAAGAGATACTGGGCTGCCAGAAGGAAGCAGTTTGGTGTTGGAGAGATGGTAAAAGGCACCATAGTAAATGGTAATGAGAAATCAGGCTAAGGCAGGAAGCAGTGAACAAGGTATAATAATGTTTATGTAAAGAACATTTTTAAGATGTTGTTTTTCTCAAGTACATATCTTTATTATGCTAATGATCCTGATTTAGATAGGTGCAACAGTTTGAATTCTATGTGTCTCAGAAGAAAAATCTGTTGTTGCTAAATTATAAATGTCAGTTTGTTGCCACAAAAAGTTTCACATCATTTGATAAATGAATAGTTGTTGCACCAAGAATGAGTAGACTTAATACCTTTTGTGGCTCTAGATTCTACAGACAGCATTGCAAATGCTAAAATCCCATCTTAAAGAAGTCTTGGCAGTATCTGGAGTAATGCATGCTCACATAACCTAATACACTCCCTGTTGTCAGTATCTCTACTATTGGCCATGGACCAGAGTTGTTTGTTTTCTTTTCCCTTCTGGTGACATTCCATTGGCAATTCCAATGACTGCTGATATACATGCTTTATAATGTTACAACATGATGTATTTCAAGAGCCTTGAGCTACTTCGCAGTTAATCTAAAGCTGCACAATTTAGTAAAATGTAGCATTATTCTAGTCTTCCAAGGTAGGGATCAATGCCATTGTGGTAAAGGTAGTCTGGTATCTGATGTGGTAAAATTTATTTATGACACTGAAGAGATGATTTGTGTACTGAACAGATCTATCTGTGGTTTGCTATTCTGTGATTGGATTTGAGACTGTTGACTGTAAGGACTGTCAGTGCTGATCCAAGGGCAGAACTGGGACTCATAATGTTGTTTTGTATTAAAATTCTCACTCTTTTGAAACCGCAATTCAAATAAAATATGGTATATAATCATTATAAATAGCTGTATCTCTAAGCACTGATGAATTTTTAGTTAATTCTAATGGAGTACAGGGTTTATTTGCTTGTAAGACTCCTTTCAGCATCTTTCCCACTAATGTATTTTGTTTCATTAATCAAGGATGATTATTTATAATTAATCCCTTAGCTGTAAAATGAACCCATTAACTATAAAAGTAAAACCCATGAGTGTTTTAACAAACAAGACTTAATGGTTCAAGTTATGGGTTTTTTTTTGTCCTGTTCCAGAAAAAAAAGGCTATCTGCTTGTAATAGAAAAAAATGTTGACAAAGGAGTTTTCTAGGAAAAGAAACTGTAGGAATTTTCATCTTTTCAAGTGACCTTATGACTTTCTTAGTGAAAGTATTGAGTGCCTTCTGTAACGTCTGAAAGGGAAAGTATAAGCTTTAGGTTGATAGAGTATTTAAATTTCTTTTCCTGTGCGTATGCTATCTCATTCTTAGGAGCAATACCTCTAGGCTATAGTGGACTGAGATACATTCTGAAAATTTAGTTTACTGCAACAGTGGAAGTGTTCATATCATAAACAATGCATTCTTCTTAAAAATTTTTAATAATATCCAAATTTTGTTGGTTTCCATTTCCTGAGTAATTATCTGTCCTTAAAGTAATTAGCGCTTCAATTTTAGTCTTTATTCAGCAAAACCTTTGTAGTTTACATAACAGCAGAAGCTGCTGTCATCAAAGAGGGAGTGAATCTGAAATTGCCAGTTGCTATAGTTCTGCTTGTCACGACACAGAACCCATAACGTGGGTGTGTGGGTGTTGTAACGGGGTAATCTAATCTTTGAGCTTTCCATATGTACAGTCCTGAAGGGTACCATAGTCATGAGCTGCAAGTCTTGTACATGGAAGTTGTGTAGCCTTTTAGTCAAATAAGGCATTAAATGAATACTTAAGTATGATAATGCTGTTTTAAAAATGCCAAGTTATCTACAACATTGTCATTAAAATTGATTAGTACTTTCTGAAGTCCCTTTCTACTGATTTTATGCCTGCACCAGTATTACTTTTCCTCTGTGTTATCTAATGATGAATTTGAAAAAAACAGTGGTGTTTGTTTACAACTTGTTTTGAACAGTAGGCAGCTATTAAAGAAATGTTACAAGTACAGTAAAGCTTGATCCCTGTGGGAGGTATACCAAAATCATATTCTCAGTATAGACCCTGATTTAATCAGTTCAGTTAATCTGACTTCTCATATCAATAGTGTTTTTCCCCTTACTTTTTAGTAATCATCAAAGCAGCAAGTACAGGTTTGGGATTTCTTTTTTTTCTTACAACTTTAAAGAGGAAACAAAATCAGTGCTTTGGAGAAGTTGAATTATTATTTGATGTGTGAGCTATCACCACGTTATTCAATTCAGTGTTCCATCAGAAATCCTCCCTGTGGTGCGAGTTGAAAGTCTGTTTTAACTCTGAAAATGTTATTGCCACAGGGGGGTAGAAGATCTGCATGAAAAAATGGGGATCTGAAAATGAGCCCCTCCAGGATTACGATCTGGTGGAAAAATACTGAGCTACAAAGACAACAATGGTATGTTTGTCTATATATCTTAAATTATTTTTTTCCCACAGGGAAGTTAAGTTGAAACTATCACGTAAATTGATGGCCATCCTTAAGGAGGGAGGGGGTTGAATAAACAGTGAGTTTAGGCTTAACTCCTCCCTTAATTTAAACAAATGCATGAATAGAGTACATACTTTAAGGCAAAATCTTCTTTTACAGAAGGAATACCAGGTTAGTACTTGCACTGATACCACTGTGGAGAGTCAGCTTTGTGTATCTATGTAAAAGTCTGTAGTTACTACCTGTTCTTCTTCCTGCCTCTATACGCTGTCTTTCATTATGATTTAAACTGCTTCCTTCTGACTTCTTTTATGTGAATTTGAGCCTGTGAGCTCTTGTGTTTATCTGACATAAGTTTCCATCATTTGTTAAATACCATATACAAAAAACTCAGTATTAGGTCTGGGTAGAATCTTAACTTTGATTGTGGTATGTGCACTGAAGGGATAAACAAACCAGCATTTTCATGCATTCTGTCCAGACATTATTTGATTAAACTGCCTCTTACTAAACCTAAGACAACACAAACATCTGGTGTATGTTTTGGTAGTGCTGACATATCCTGTTGATTGAATTTAATTTTCTTACACTGAAAGCTTTGATGAGAATTTTGAATGTGGGGAGCAGTTTGCTTTAGAGTACTGAAAGCAAATGAGTTGGGAAATTCTAACCGCCTGATTAAACTGTGCTTAAGTTGGTACTACTTTCATCAAAGAGATAAAATGAAGCCCATTAGCTAGATAAAAGCATAAAAGTAAGAGAAAACTGCATGCAGTACTTGCTCTACTGCAAGAATTGGATGTCTCCAACATATTCATGAATTAAGAATTTATTTTTTGAATGTGAGTTAATGTTATTTCTGACACTGTGCTGCTGCCACATTGGTTCTCACTCTGCCAAGAAGTTGATTGCATTTTTGTTAGTTAAATGTTGATGACAGTGAAATCAAATCATCCCCCTCCCACTGTATGTACGATTTTATAGCGCTTGGAGCAATTAGACCAAAGGTGGCGTGTAAATCTGTTCTCAATAACATTTAGAAACCAAATTCAACTGTAATTAAATTTTATGTCATCCTTGCTGGTGTTTCTTTTTCTGAGAAATCAATGAAAGGAGCTGTGCAGCTGCTGTGTGGATGGTAATATTATAATGTAACAGTAAAAGCCTTGCCGTGGTGTCCAGTTCTTCGTAGATTTCAGGTTTCTGCGTTGCTGTTCAGTGCTTCATTCATACTGAAAGAACACTGTAAGACTAAGTGTTTTGTAGTAAAGCCTAATTTAACTACACATTTCAGGTATAATTTTTTATTTTCTGAGGCTGATATGAGACTAATTGCGTGGCTTGGTAGTGTGGGGTGTTACGGGTTGAACTTCACATGTATAGATGCACTCTCAGCACCCAACTTCAGTTGCAGCTGGGGGTGAGAAATTGTGGGATGTTCCTATGAAGGCTCAGCCACAGCATTTTCCTAATGTAAGCAGAAAAATTCTGTGGTTTGTATCTTGAAATTAGAATGCAGTGTGGTATGCTTTCTGTGGTAGAAGTGCATAAGCGAGTGGTCTTTATTCACCAAAAATAGAGTAGCACACTTGAAAGTAATTTTTAAAGATGATCCGCATAATAAAAGGGAGATTGTAGTTGATAACGAATTCTAGGATCACATAGCAAAGGCATATGTGTTTGAGCAGGATGTTCAGTCCTTGTAAATATTAAGTGGGCTTATAGAACAGACATTTGTTGTTACCAGGAATTGTAAATGCTAGGTCTTGAATAGAGAAACTGCTCAACAGTGGCATAGTTCATATGCCAGCCTATCTCCAATCTCAAATACTGTAAATTTTGTAAATTCATGTAATGTTGTGCTATTCAGATACCTTGTTCATAATTGCCTGCTAGACTGGCCTGAAATTAAAGAATTAAAAGTTATAAGGAAGTTAAGTGCATATATGATTTCAATTTTTTTTTTTGAGACAGTCAAGTCTTTCTTACCCTACAGGTACAAGTAATAATGCTGGAGTGTAGCCATTTGCTGTTTGGAGTAACTCCTTTCTGTTTGTCAAAGGTGGTATCAAACCCTGAGAATACATTTGTTTTTCTGTGAGGGATCTCTAATTGCTACAGGAGTGACACCAGGATCCTGAGTCCACTTAAAGGTGCAGGTTGTGACAGACTCTTGGCTTTGGTGTGATGAGATTTCATATGGTGTAGTCAAGCAGATGAGCGTGGTACGGTCACTGACCTCTTTTTGTCAGTCTTTCCCTGGTTCCTCTGGGGACACTTTGTGGTTATTTTGCAATTACTTTTGCAGTTTTTTATCGTGGCATCCACAGTGTATGGTAATGATTGAGCTGATGAGCTGATGGACATTGCTACATCTTTCTGCATGTTTCTGGAATGTAACTGTTAAAAATGTTTCTCTGTGTTGTTACCCTTGCAATGCTGTAGTAATTATGAGTAGTTTGACAGCCTGCTGTTGAGGACAGCAACTAGTTCTGTCTAATCTAATCAGATGTGATTTCTTCAGGATCTTGAGTAAAGCTGACCTTTCTGTAACTATTCAGAATTTGTAGGTGGTTTCAGTACTTGGGTCAGAGCATGCCTGGACTCCTGAAGTTATGAGAAGCTTTTTAGTTTGGTTGGCATTTCACTGTTTTTCCTCTGTTACCATTTTCAGTTTCTCATGTACACTGCAAATTAAATACATAGGATTTTTCTTTCTGGTCCATCATTTGCTGTCAGTGAAGGGAAAAGGTGCCATTGGAAGGTTGTACTTCTAATGTTTCAATTTACAAAGCCTGTGAAATAGTTTTTGAAGTGAAACTAGAGTCTGTTACTGGAGAATGTTTTCAACATAGCTGTCAGAACTGTGGGAAAGGCAGCTTTGCACAGGAGACTGTGGGAGAGGAGACTGGCAGTTCCTCTGTAGCCACTGAATGCAGTATTAGCTTTGAGGGCTGTTCAAGAAATGCTCGAGATAACTGATGTTCACACACTCATCCAATTCTGCAGAGCTGCTGAAACCTTCTGCTTTTTCATATTTTGAATTTGTACATCTGCCGTCTTGCATGCAATTAATCACATCCAGCTCCTTCTCTTGGTTTGTCTTACACTTTTTTAGAATAACCAGAATGAAGTCTAACTGGTGTATGTTGCAAGGAACTGAATCTTACTTCATTTAATGTGAACGAAGTTGCCTGTATCCCTTAATAAGAAAGCAGGAGTTGATACATGTTTCATCCCATGTCTAGACTCTGAAGGACACAGGGATGGAGGTGCTGTCAGCTAGAAATGTGAATACTCTTTGTTGTCTTGAAATTACTTAAGGTTTACATTTACTGCACTCTTGTATGATGTAAGTATAGTTTTGAATGGCAGCTTTCCTGCATATTAGAACACGATGACCTTTTTATTTTTCCTGGCAGTTGGAAGATATATTATACAAGGAAGCATGTAGTCTGCATGGCTATGTTGACAGCTGAGCTTGTGGTTTAAAAAATTAGAGTAAATCTTAGTCTTTGTATATTCTTAAGAGAAAGAAAAAAAATAGTATCTGATAAATATATTTGTCTGACAAAGAGTGATGCTGATTGGGGATTTCCTTCTATGTATTCTGCTTTTTTCCTGCCAGAAAAACAAGTTAATCTGTAATTTCATGTGGTCCTGTTACACCACAGTAAATATTTCTTGCCTCATTGAGCCACTTACCGCTCTTCGAGTAGAGTTTGTAGCCCTCTTTGTTGGCCTTCTGCCTAGAAGGGCAGGCTGGACAGAGCTTTGAGCAACCTGGTCTAATGGAAGGTGTCCCTGCCTGTGGCAAGGGGGTTGGAACTCAGTGAGCTTTAAAGGTCCCTTCCAACCCTAACCGTTCTATGATTCTATGAAAGGAGGCCTTAGAATAGATTAAAAAGTTACATGCATGTTTTCTTTTTTCCCTATTGACTGTGGTTTTGGTTTTTTTCCCCCGTGAAACAGTAAGATTTTATTAGCATGGCAAATCAATTAGTGTTCAGCATAAAATACTGGAAGTCGTACAATTTAAACAGATGGAACTGCTGGATTTTCAAGGAAAATCACATTCCTCCTTAAAGATGGTGTTATGCTTTAATACTATCTTATACAAATAAGTTGGACACAAGTCCAAAATGATCACTTCATAGATTTATTGTAGTTGCTTGGAGTTTTTTCAGTTGACTAGAATCTCCTGGGCAGCCTGTGTACCATCAGGGAGAGAGCAGAGGATCAGAATAATGTGTGCAGCTGCTCCGTTTCATGTGAATTGGCACACACTGTGCTAAGTCTGTGGTTGAGTAGTAAATAAACGCTGCTTAGAACACTGGTATTAGACCAAGAGCTTGATGTTTATACTCTTTGTTTTAAAAGAAATTCATTTTGGACACATGGTGGTTTTGAAAAATTATACGCACAGATTACTTGAATGCACTTACTCAAGGAGCGTGCATGTCTCACACAAAACTTCCTTCTGCCCGTAACGGATAGAGGGAACAACTTGGCTGTGAGTCAGACACTTCAGTTTGTGGCTGGAATTTGCAATTAGTGAACAATCCTCACTGAACTACATAGTGAACAGCAAGGCAACAAACCACAAAGGCATGTTTTCTAACATACGTGTGAGCTCCTGTTGACACAGGTCTGGATCTTCAGAGGTATTTAATGTCTCAGTTTGGATTTGGATCTAAACTGACAAACAAATTTTTAACCGTATTTTAATGCTGTGGATGTAACAGCTTGAAGTGTGGGTAAATTAGGGTTTTTAACAATAGTAGGTATGTGGGACTAAGTGACTGGAGTATACAGTTATTTCAGCACTCAGTATGTAAGCTGAATCCGTGGTGTTGCTAAAAAACACTGCACGAGGCTTCCACTTCAATTTGAGAATGTTTTAATGACGTTTCATTGCGCATTTAAGCATGTGCCTACTTTAAATGCCTTTACTTGTCCTTGGGCTTGTTTCTGCTAGAAACATTTTCTGCTGAAGAATACAGCAGAGTCCCCTAGTGGAAATACACTGATGGAAGGAATTCTTGTTAACACTGCTGTTCCGCCTCTCTGAATAACATAAGCTGACAGGAGCGCTCTGCAGTTGGCAAAGCTGCATCTGCATAGGAGCTTTTTGCCGTCACAGTGGGCTGGAGCGTTGCCTTTTTTGTCCATGCTCCTGCCTGGTTACAGCTCAGCTGGCAACACTTGAGCATGGAC
>JBCJKH010014446.1:0-10855 GCA_039877255.1 Loriculus beryllinus | reverse complement strand
TATATGCTAAACACAGCATTGGAAAAAACTTTTATTACTCTGTGCTGCTTTGGTAAGAGTTAAGCCTTATTTAGTTTTTCCATCATTTTTCTTCTCTGTGCCAGTGTCAGCAGGAACACTGAAAGCCTCCTGGCTGATCAACATGTTTATTCAACTTGTTTCCAAATAGATTTTTTTTAATAGAAAATTAACAAAAAGTAAAGGAAAACAAAATATAAATTACTGCACCTACGTTAAGTTATTACTGGGAGGAAAGTTATTGTGGCATAAATTACTATTTTTCCTTCATTGCAAGAAGTTTCAGTTCCCCATATGTTTTTGACCTCCAGCAAGTATAATATTTTTGCTTTATGGTTTAATTGGTAAAAAAAATAACACAGCAGCATGAGAAACTGACGTCTGTACTGAAGCTGAATGCACAAAGGAACACATAAAATTCTGAAAACACATTCATTTTTCTCTTATTTGCTGGAAAATGTTGAATGCTGAAAAATTTCATTCCTGGGATCTCAGAATGTCTGAAACTGGGCAGAGAAGATAGATACAGTCCACAGTGATTGTTTTCCCTTTAAACCATCCTTCACAAATGCCATGAGAAATTGAAGATGAATCTAGTGACATAATGCTCAAAATTAAGGAAGCACATGGAGTTTGGAACAATTGTTTGGGAGAATATTTTGAAGGTGAGAGGAAATATACAAGCTGAGAGAATGGATGTTGCAACTGAATATTGAGAGGCTCTTGGCTGTAATTCTCAATATTAAACCAGCCATGAGACACAGAGGAGAAAATAACGAGAAGTTGGTGTGAGATAATGGAAATGTGACAGCCTTCTCACCAGCTGCCTGTTCTGAGAGGAAAGCAAGAGCCTGAAAAAAACCCTGCTTATACAGGGATTTTCATACTTCACCTTTAAAAGAACTGTAAAAGTGCTGGCTTCCCAGATTAAGAGAGAGGCTACAACTGAAGGCAAGGATTTTTTCTTTTTAGTGGGTTTTTTTTGTTTGTTTGTTTGTTTAATTTTGGTTTCTTTTTTTTTGATCATTGGTATTTTAATAAAAAAACTCAATTCGATTCCCTAAGTCTAAATTAATGAAATTTAAGAGCTGGCACCGCCTAAAATAGTATCACATCTATGAAATAGTTATAAGGAGAACTGTAGGTTCTTTCCTAGACCTTTGGAAAAGATTTGATATGTTTCTAATGAAGGCAGATTCTTTATTGTCAAGAGGTGTGCAATACATACAGCTAGCAATAAACTTAAGGGTACAGGCAGGTAAGCAGGAATACTATAGCATTGAGTGTTTAGTCCTAAATCAAATTAATGAAGTACTATTTTCCAGAAGTTTCACTGATTTAGATAGGTGAAAAAAAAGTCTTTGAACTCATACTGTTATTTTTTTGTTGTTGTTTGTTTGTTGGTTAGGTCTGTACTGTTGTCGAATTTGCCCCTTAAATTTGCACAAAAAGAATCAAAAGGGGATACAGGAACTGTAATTCTCACCCAATCCTTACGGTATCCCAATAACATACAACATTATCCTAGATGCTACATTTGGCACTTCTACCCAGTTACAATATGTCAAGAATTGTAACACAGAGAGGGAAAAATACTGGCAAATATAAACACCAACTAAGAAAAAAGAAAAAGAAAGTAAGATTACATCACACATTGTGTCAACCTAACATGTATCTGAAATGTGATTTCATTTCTGTGAAAAAATAAAAGGTGGAAAATGTACCCAATTCCACATAATCCCTTGCAACCAAGATGACCTAATTTTCTTAATTTTATTTTTAATTACAGTTCTTAAATATATTTAGACAATTTTGCATATGTGAATATCTTGATTTTTCTTAACTAATAAGGTTGCTCCTGGTCTCCTGTTGATCCTGGTAACTCTGGCAGCAATTACCAGAAGAAATTTTTGATTCCAGGAGAGATACATCTTGTAAAAATTTGAAGAAAGAATATAGCATGCTAAACCCTTGAGAATTAAATAAATCAGTATGGATTAGCTGAGGTAATACTTAACGTCTACATTAAAAATCCCTAATAAACACCACATGAGACTTAAGAAGCATATATCAGAAAATGAGTTATATTGGTATTCTAGAAGCAGTGGCCCATTTAAGGCAGATATATTTGAGTAGAAAAGGAGAGAAAGTGGACTACCTATATGATACACCACTATTTTTTTTATATTTTACCACTGTATTTAATAAAAAAGAGAAATTTTGAAGGAGTCAAGTCAGATAAGTTAAGAAGAATTTCTTCTTGCATTCTATAAAGAAAACCTCCAAACTAAATAAACAGGGAAGTCCATATTAGTAAGATAAAAAGTCATACAATTTTAGATAATCTTTTAATTAAATAAAGCTGGTAAATGAGAAAAAGAAAATTACTAAGTAAAAATGTAATATTATGAACTGTGAGATTGGACACTCTAACACCCACCTGGTATTTTCTCTAGCTTGACGGATGTAAATACTTATAATATAATAAGCATCCTTATAATATAATGAGCATCCTTTCACCTGTTTAATTTCTATATAAATTTCTTTCATGTCCGAAAAAAATGTGCAAGTGCAGAACTGAACCACATAGTAATCCACCATTAGTCCAGTTACTAATGTGATTCCACAATACAGGTAAGATCCATGCTCCAGGATAAAATTTACTTGGGTTCCAGCAAGCTACACTCATGAGTAGAGTTAGGACTTGTCCTTTATTACAGTAAACTGAACTTCTCACTGTCTGATAATTTCTCCCTGCAGCTGAACTCTAGTGCCTTGGCTGCACACTGTTTAACAAAAAAAATAAAAAGAGCTTCTGTGGTAAGCCTCCAGGCAGTGAAATATTTGGGTGGAGATTGCACATATGAGTGAGTAGTTTCTGCCCTGGCATAGGGATTCGCCTTCCTTTGAACACTGAAAGGAGCTATAAGACTTTTAACCTGGACTGAACTTTAAAGTGGTGCTGAGAACTACTGCAAAACCTTACTAACCTTACACAGAAACAATTCTCTTTGTGTCTTATTGTCTCTTTAAATGCATCATTAAACAGAATAGTTCAATCTGAACTTTGTAGAACAGACTTTTTCCAGTCAGAAAAATAAAACATCAGGCACTTTAAATAATGCATATGTAAGCATTACTAGGAAGTGATCATTGTTTTCATTTTTGCATAGGCTTCCAAAAAACCTTTCCTTGCTGATAAAACCTGCATTAAACGAAATTCACAGCACAAAAATATCTCTTCATTGCTTCAAATCCCTCCCATTTTGTCCCAGTACCTATAAAAACTTGGCATCTCAAGCACTGAGAGCATTGTCTACAAGGCTGACTAATTTCTATCCCATTGTTTCACTGTATTTTCCATCTTCTTTGTTCCTAACAGCTCACTTTATTCATATTTAGACCATAAAGTCTTGGAACAAAGACCATATTTTTATACTGTGTTTGTCTTAATCCAGACATCTGAAGTTTTATTAAAACAAAAAAATTACAAGTGTGCAATAACCAGAAGCAGAATATCACAATTTTCACCTAACAAATGGTAGAATTAATATTTGCTTCATATACTTTTGTGAACCTGTTGGCTTTTTTAAGTCTGTGAGCTGTACACAGACACCTTCACTTACTTTAAATCTGTATGTCTGAACAGTAACATTACAATTGCTTTCATATCCAGAGGACTAGGGCAGAAACCTAATGCTCTGAATTTTTCTTTCTAGTGGCGAGGTGCATATTTACTCAGATATGAGGAAGTAAGAAAGCTGATATCATCAATGAGTGTGGCACTTGCTTGAGTCATGTTATCCGATTATGCAAGCACACAGATGCTTTTTTTATTTCCTCTCTAAATGTAAGAGAGTATTGTTTAAGTCCTGGCTCTTGTCCTACTATAATTTGGGAACCTGCCATAAAGCCCTGTCTGTGGGGTACACATATATCCACTAACAGGTTTGAATCAAAATTCACTAAAGGAGTTGCACAAACCAGACCTCCATCCATCTAAGCTAATTGGGGAGACACTAGCATAAAAGGTAAGCTTTAATCTCGTGCCTCTGATACTTTAAAAATACTCCATAGCATATGAATGTCTCCCCACGGAAAGGCACTACTTTAATTTCTTTAAAGACAATCCTTAAATTTTCCGTCTTCAAAAGTGAGTAGTAATCACAATATAAGACCTGTCACAGAATTCCTTCCCCAAAGATACAGTTGTTAGATTAAAGTAGTTCCAATTATTTTTTGAAGAAAATTTTTTGAGGAAATCTTCAGGTAATATATGAATGGATTTCAAATATGAAATTAGGGGCATTGGATATAATGGCATTTAGCATGAGGTCTCGTGGTAAGTCATTGCAAGATGGATGTCTAAACCTGAAGCATATCTCAAAGCTCTTTGCCTATTGCACTGATAAAAAAAAATATTCTTGTGGCAGCTGTAGGAGTTTAGAGCTTTGCAAATAAGGCACTGGCTATGTAACAGGGTAGTTTTAATAGTCCAGTTTTGAAAACGTTGGCCAAAAGACTGGTTAGGGTAATTAGTGTATTACGAACTATTAAGTAATTGTAATTTGGAAAGCAGGAAAGGAATAATTTTTTTAAATCAGTACATTTTCAGACAAAGATGCACATCAATGCATTATATCATAGAACACAGTATAGTATTGTTTGAAAGTTACTGTATGATCAAGTGATTCAAGAGAAACATGTTGCCTAGATGTGTTGGATTATTTGTAGGATCTAAATTCTGGCATATATATTAGAGCTTAACTTTGTAACATTCTTCTGTATGAAATATACACAAATACAGATGGCCTTAATACTGTAACATGGTATTGTATGTTGGAATGAGTGATTTAGCAGATTTAGCAAACATATTCTTTCAATTATATGGAAATGAGGAAAAGAGAAGTTACTAAAACAAAAAAAAAATAATTGTGAGGTGTTTGACCTCTATTGAATTGCATGATTGATACTCCTGCATAAATATATTTCAGAATTTGGGGCCCACTCCAGGAGGAAAATATCCACAGCCTTCTGTGTCTCTGGAACCTTGTTGCAGCAGGGGAAGCCAAGGGCGTGGGAGGAAAGAATGTTAATGGTTAGAGGCTGCAAGACTCTTCGTGGAGGGAAAGCTTATCTCCATCTTTAGGACAGTATCTTTAGCTCTGTTTTTTGATTAGTTCAGAGTATTTGCCTATACCATGTCCTCTACATTAGACATAGTAAACCTGTGCATGTCTAACCATGCCACAAGAGGCAGCAATTCTTCTGGACTGAGTTGGGGGAATAGAAAAAAAGGGGGAGAGAGAGGATGTCTACTGGAAATGAGATGTGTGAAAATACTCAAAGTTTATTTTCAGACTTTTTTGATTTGTTTTGTTCTTTTGTTAGACATCAAATGCGAAGCATGAACTGCTAGGCCAGAACACTGAAGCTTGCTTCCATGGGCAATTATCCTTGTCTTACTTGACATTGATGCAAGAGCTTCCATACTCTGTTGAATTGGAACCTAGGTTTTGGTTTGATAGAAAGGAAACACAAAAGTCTTTAAATAAAGGTTTAATGACTATTTTTTCTGTTCCTTATATGTCAGAAGCAAATAGCAGCTGTAAACTTATCTAGCCAAGGTGTCCAGAAGGCTGACCACCTTCTATTGGACGTTAGCTGGCGCAAAGTTAGAGAGTGAAGACTATTGCAAAACCTCGTTTCAGTGATGGATCTTCACTCTTTTCATTCTAAGAATACATGGAGCTGTATTCAGCTCAGTGCTATTACCAAACTTCTTACTGAAGCATTTCTGATTTCAAGTCAGGAAAGTCTAATAGAGCCTGCATCTCCATGATTTCCCCACTTCTCCCAAGCCTATCACTTTTGTTTGGTTTATTAACTTTCTTAGCAGCAGCATTCTTAACTATTCAGCTCAAGATCATGTGTCCTCTTCTTACAGTTCATTTAAATCACTGTCTTGAAATGAAAATGACTGCCTAGCAGTCATGTTGGAGAAGTCACATTAAAAAGAACATAAATGCTTATCTTGATGAATACATTCAGCAATGTTTACAGAGAAAAAAAAATGTTGGTTTTACTGAATCCCCTGGAACAATGACAGAGGACAGGTGACATTTATAATGCAGTTGTTTCATGAGTTAAATGAAAACCTAATAACTTAGTATGTTATTTCTTTAGGACCTGGTTCAGGAAAAAAAAAAGTCTTTGATTTGTGTGCTACAGACTTAGAGTAGCAAATAATCACTTTCTGTGAACCTTATGCAGTGTGAAAGCCCAAAACTTCATTGAAAACTGTATTACATAAATTGGCCACCTGCTATTTTATTTTTAAAATTGACCATATGCTGACTAATTACAGTTTTGTTAGTAATTTCTAGTAATGTCATGGAAAAGATTTATTCAGAGATCTTCCCATTAGTTATAGATGTTATTGTCATATGGCATCAGCTATCAAAGGGTAAAGATATGTGGTTTAGGCTCTGCTTTTCTATTAGTAGGTCTAATTCTCAATTATTTTTGTTGAGAGAGCAAGCTAAGAAAAATAGGTCTGGGGGAAGGTAGAAACACCAGAAATCTCAGAACAAAGACTGTTCTTATAAAAGCTTCATTCAAAACAATCTTCGGAGTTTTTTAGATTTGCCGATTGGTGTCCTCCAACTATATGACTATTTGCTTATCACCAATATGACTAATTATTATCACTGTTATTCAATGCTACTGTTACAGTAGTCACAAGAAATTTAATTCCTTTCCAATACAAATAAAAAGACTTCAGATCTTAGCAAATTGGACATGTATCAATGAGACCCAAGTAACTCCACTGAAGTCACTTGGGGTTGCACACAGCCACATGCAGAAGTTTTACATACACTAGCTGTGCCAGCTAAAGACTAAGACTTCTGGCTCCCTGTCACTGTCCTGGAGGTTACTGCTCTTACTTCTCTGCCAGCAGGCAGAAACTGCTTCCTTTAGAAAACTCCTGGCAAACTTGGCCAGGTGAACTCAAGTGACTTTTTGCAGATGGCTTTGCCAGAAGTGAATTAGTAACCAACATGGTGCTATTGGCCAGTAGAGCTTCAGGGTCATTAATTTCCTGCCAGAGAGCAGTGATAACATTTGCGATGACTATGACTTGATTAAATAAGAGACAGCAAGTAAATGAGTGAGAGCAGGCTATAATGAACAAATTGCTGAGTGAGGGTGAGACTAAACAAAGTCCCTCATTCCATTTCTGAATACTTTAAAATAGCCTGTTTCTACCTAAAAATAAAAACTCTATCATGAACAGAAAACTAACAGCAAGATATCAGAAAATACATTCTAATTTATTTTGCAACTCTTCCTTAAAATAAAACCTCTCACTTTACCCTATTGCATTCATAATCTAATACTATATTGAAGAGGAACAACTAGAGTGCTCTTCTACTGACTTGGTCTCATGTCTAGTCATCCCAATCTGAAGTTCTACTACAGCTCAACTTGGAAAATTTATTAATTTCAGATTTTGCGTGGGGCTATAAGAAAATGTGGTGCAGAAATTAAAAATTACCAAGAAGCTGAACACTTACAGTTTATCAGCCAAATCAGTGAACCTGGCAAAGGAAATAGTAACAAATTCACATTGTTTAAATAAGAGTGGTATGTTACTTTGGATTGGATTCAGCAGCCATGGGACTGTCCGGTGGAAGTAGAAGTTAACTATATGCAAGAAGGAGAATTTAAAATTATATGTAAACCCCTTAAAAATAGCTCCAGTTCTTGCTGTTCTCAGTCGTACTTGTTACGCTCATTGGCAGTGACTGACTTTCTTAGAAGCATAGGAACATGCTCTACTTCACCCAAGACAGTGCTCATAGTTAAATATTATTGTTCATATAGTGATGCCAGCTCTGTTATTCTGGCCGTTATGAGCAAGCTGACACCTGATCACATAATAAGAACCTGGAAGCTGTCACTCAGTGGTCTCCAGAACAGGAAGTAATCTGCTGCCAGGGGCAGATGCAAGATGAAAATATGTTAGAGATATCAGTATGGAAAAAAATGACAGAACCAAGGCTCTAGAGAGGTAATTATTGCATTTTCTGATCTAATATAGCTTTCACAAGAATTTTCCTGGGACTGTTTCTGCTGCATTTATTTTTTGAGCAATTTCTCTTTCGTTCCTTCACAAAAAAAAAAGTATCTGTACCTGTTTTAGAAAATAATATGTTGCATAGTACCATGTCGCTGTTCAGAGCTGTCTAGAATTGTTAAAATTGAGAGATAAGAAGCAACTTAAGCCTCTGATAAGAAGGGAATTTGAAGAGGATGAAATATTTCAAAAGCTATAAAACTAGCCAAAAGTGAAGTAATTCACTAGCTTAAGTATAAAAATATTTTATTACTGATTAACTGAAAGATGAAGACACCTCAGTGCATTGAGACCAGCCTCGAATTGATCTAACAACCTTACATAAAAGACAGTAACAGGAAAACTGACAACTGGCACCTTGACAGACATATCACAGGCTGAAACAGGGATCTGTAGGGCTGTGGGTGAAGTATTACATGAAAAAGACAAGATCCTAAGGATTGAGGGTGGTAAATACTCATGTAATCTCTGAACTGGCAGAGAAGGGGCCATCACACATTTTCACACCCCAATGACGTATACTTTCCAAGTATATGTTGATCATTTAAACCACTGAACTGTACTCTTTATAGTGAATAACCTCAAACAGAAGCCATGTTGCCACTGATACTCTTGAATGCAGCTTGCCAGTAGCATTAATCCTTATAAACCCCACAGATTTACTAGTACTGGGCTATGAGACAGTATTAGTCATTCCAGCACAAATCTGATTCAATAGCACATACTTGCTTTTCCAAGTGAAAAAAAAAAAAAAAAAAGAAAAAGAAAAAAAACGAATGAAAAAAAAAACCCAGCTAAACAAAAGCCTTTCCTTCCTAGAAGTTTAGCTCTTTTGACATTGACTATGTTCATGTGGCACATTTCACTCTGCATTCCAAAACCCAGTCTACTGTTCAGTTTTCACAAAACATGGTCTGCTATGCCAAGACTTGGTTAACATTGCATAGAATTGAATTTCAATAAAACTATAGTAAAATATTCCAAACCCAGTATGTTTTTTCTTGATCCAATTTATATTTCTAACCTTTAAAAAACTCCATTAAGTTTGTCTTAATAAATGACATGTTTATGTAAAACTTATCTGACTATAATACACTCTAATTGCAATTCTGCATTACAATACTATAATCTATAACTCAATTCTTTTTATTTGGAAGTTCCTGCAATGAGATTTTTAAGTGTTTCTATGAAGACTGCACCAGTATATCTTAGGACATAGCGCACCTTGGGACACAGCACACCCTGGGACACAGCACTTCGTATAGAATCAGTATTATATAACTCCCGTGTACAGCAGCACTGAAACATTTTGCTTTCAACAACTAAGAAAGATAAGCTATTGAAAATCTCCTGGGATTTCATCTCAGCAAAAATATTCATAGCCATTACATACAGATAATGAATTTAATACACATTTACAGATTTTGAAGTTAAACAAAAAGAAATCTTATATTTTTCATTCACATTTCTCCAGCTTCACCTGAAAGTAACTGGTGACCTGGATTAGTAGTGTTGGATTAGGTCAGGTTTTGGGTATTTCCCCTGACAGCTTTATTGCTCAGTGCACACAAATTAGATTCAGTATAGCTGGTTTGGATTTGATATGTTTTTTGATATAAGCATGTGTGCTAATCTGTCAAGTAAACATGGAGCGTATGCTGGTTTGGCCAGGAACTGACATACTTTGAGCCTGATCCATGTCACCTATTATGTTTCTATTTCCATATGATTTCTGAGGACTGAGAAAACATGTTCATGTGCTATTTGCTGTAAGGCTGTTGCAAACTCATATTCAACCTAACCTAATTAGCAATGTGTGATGTCAACAATCTAAGAAGACTGTAAAAATGGTTCACTAGTAATTTTTCATGCTTCTAATGGGGAAAAATAATCCTTCCAATATGCTTTCTGGTCTCATGAGCCTGGTGCTGTGTGTTGCATTCCACTATTCAATAAGGTAAAGTAGGCTAATTTCCTCGCTCTGTTTGCACCCTTGGGAAGCCTGTGGGTCATGACTACATTATACGCTTGGCCTATATTCAAGTCCATGACCTTATCTTGGAAAGACCCTGATCATTTATATGTATGTGGCTAAATACTAGAGGCCTTCCACTTCCATGTTCACACAGCTAAAGAAACAGCTTCAGGCTATTGAGTTTTTAGATCACTAAAGGTTTCAATACATCCTTCTCATCAGACAAGGATACCTTCATAGATGTGCAAGGCACACATTGGTAATTACAGCCATAGAAATGCTTCCTGGCCCTGTGCTGCTTCTTATTTTTTTTAAGCTGGACCTTAGCTGTCACAGAAGAGGTCTCAGAGGCACTGCTGGCCCATTTTAGTGCTATGGCAACCAGATGCTCTTTGGTAAGAGTTAGCTGAGATAAACCATTCCACTGAAACGAAATAAGTGCTGCTTCTCCACAGTCATGACCCCAGTTCAAGAACTATTATATTGCTGTTCTTCATCCCTTTATATCTTCATCACATTCCATCTGTCACCTACTGCCCAGTCTACCTGTTAGAAGGCATTTTGGCTCACCCAGCACTCCTTCAAGCTGCAGCCATAGAAAACAGTGTAACTTGTTCATGGGAGGCTGGCAAGAGGTTCATAGTTTAGTTAGGGCACAAATTTGAAGACTCATGTGCACAGAAGTACAATCATAGAGTCACAGAACTGTTAGGGTTGGAAAA
>JBCJKH010014444.1:4439-15408 GCA_039877255.1 Loriculus beryllinus | reverse complement strand
CTGTAACAAAGCCTGATGGGACAATGTATTATTTATATTACCACTATAATGTGCCTTGGGTTAGCCTTTGGCTTTTATTTATCTGCTTTGAGACACTTGTTCTTTCGTGCTATAGGGGTTAATTTGGTTATTGTGAAATAAAGCAGTGTCCGCAGCTATCTTTATAATTTCATTATTTATGATCAGTTTTGACAAGAAAAATCGATGGAAAATATAGACTGTGAAATAAGATTTTTTTTTTCCCTTCTACAAAAGTTCTTCATATCCAGATACTGTAATTTGTTTTGATGTACTTCATATCTATAGGGAAGAACTAAACAAAGTATATTTTAAGCCAGTCATGAATTCAGAAGGCAGTAGTTCTCCTTAGGAACCACAAAAGTTGCTTGTATCAGAAAGATGGGGAAATGTTTTGAAATATCATCAGTTAAGAATGAAGATATGAAATATCATAAGAAGTTAAGAATGACCTGGAAATCTAATGGTACAAACCTAGTCTGGGAGGCTATGGTGATGCTGATATTATTTTATGCCTTGAAAAATTAGATGTAGGCAATAACTTAACCAGTGTACTTGGGGTTTAGCTGATATATATGGGGTGCTTGCTCGTGTGTGTAGCAGAGATGAGAGTGTTTGTAAGCCATGTGTGTCAAATATAACCACTGTGTGTGAAAAGCCTGCAGAAAACCAAATACCTAGTCAGCAAAAATGCAGTGTAGTGTAACAGGACATACAATTCACTAGAAAGGGGTCAAAATGTGCAGGTTTCAGCCTTTTTATAGATTCAGGAGTACATTCATATAACATTTGCTTTCCTAAGTATTTAATTGCTGTATCATTGCAATTGGTATAAGAGAGCTCAGAATTTGAATGCTGTATCACTAACATTACAACAAGGAAATTCTTTCTTTCCCCAGAACTGTCCTCTATTTTGCACTCGGGTCCCACATGAAGCAATGAAGGAAATCATTTAAATGAGTGAAAACTCAAATCAAGTTAGTCTGTTGTGGTTGTGAGTTGTTCAGTTTTGTAGATTGTTTTGAAGTGCAACAGCAGATGTTGAACAATATAATTTCAGCAGCCTTAGTTTTTCAGTTGCCTGATGCTTTTTCACTCTCTCATTACTCATTCCTGCATTGCAGTTGTGTTCGAACCTCTTGGGCAACCTCTGCAAACTTCTTCCCTTGCCATTATCCCAGAGCCTTCCTAGGAGTGTGCCTGTTGCATCTGTGCTTCCTCTGAGTTGGTGCTGTGGTATCACCTTGTGTTAGATACCTGATGTGTGCACAGGTTGCTCTTCGAAATTCTGCAGTTTCAGAAATCATATACAAAATGTAGGAAGTAGGAAATAAAGTAGCATTCTTCCTTTACTGAGAGGGAGGTGTCTTGTGCTGAAGTATTAACATTTGTCAGGTGTTGTATCCTTTACTGGAGAGAACAGTGCTGGAGTGATTCTCTCTTTGCTCTCCCTTGGTTCTTATAAGGAGTCTAACTCTCTCATGTATTTTCTTGTCATGTCTTTTATATTGTGTTTGTTTTCTGGAGAGCATTGTAGGAATGATACTCCCCACAAAAAGATACTTGCCTGTACCCCAGAACATCACTGTCACACAACAGAACCTGTGATGTATGGACACATTTCTTTACTGGTATGCTAGGGGAATAAGACATCTTTAGACAAAATAGGAATATAATCTGTCTGTGATTTAGAGGATCTATTCTGTTCTTCAGTCGTTTCCACATGCGCGATATATACACCTTGATTATTAAAAACAGAAAGATCTCACCTCTTTTTTATTATTTATTATTACTTTTTGAACAGTTTTCAGTCACAGCTAATAAGGTAATCAGTTGTTCTCAGAAAACTTGAAATTGTTTCATACTAGTGTCTTTCTATAGTAATTTATTTTTTGAAGTATGATAAAATGCATGACAAACAGCAAAATGTGTTTACAGAATTAAATTCCTGTATTAACATTACCAAACCAAGAATTTAACAATAAATGCAAAACATAGCCACAAAATGATAGCAGCATCCTGGATGTTTTTTTCCACTGAAGTGTTAAAGGTACTTCCATTTTTATGGACAAAAATAATTGCATATACTTTGCTCTACTGATGATGTTCTGTATGAACACTAATCAGTCTCAGTGAAACTTACTGTGCTCTGCCTGACCTCAAACAGAGTGAATGAAATACTCATTAGATGTGCATTATCTACATTGTTCAATACATAACTGTCAGGAAGAAGCAGACAAAAGGGTATCAATAGTGTTTTCCTACATCTCCTTAAGCAGTTAAAATAGCTTAAAAAAAGAAATAGAAAAAATATTATTTCCAAGAAAGCCATGGATTTTATCTTTTTTACACTGCATTAGCTTCTGATTCTGATGACACTGCCATAATGCATGTGATTTTAAAAAAGTTCCTTGCCATGATACAAACATTACAATGTAATATTAATTAAGCTAAGGAGCCATTCTCTTATTCTTTGAAACTAGTCTAATAACGTTTTTTTATTCATTAAGTTCTTTGCTACATGGATTAACTACCTGGTTAAGCATATAAAAGACTAACAGCAGTGGAAACAGACTTTCAGAGCCTCCTGTTTTCTGCTGATCATGAAGAGAAGTAATCAGTGGTTGTCACTGTCATGTTTAATCATCCACTGGTTGCTTTTTTCCTCAGAGTATAAACCATAGCTTGGCAAAACTAGCTGTGTTAGTTTCCCTGGACAGTGATCTATCTGATCTCAAGGCAGACCTCTGGCAACCAAAAACTACTTGAAGGTGCTTGTTACTTCATCAAGACTGCTCTGGATATATGTGTGTCAGTGAAACAAGCTGCCTTTTGATTCATGGCACTATGTATTTTTTGTGGTTGCTCTTCTGTTGTGTTTTTGTTTGGCTGTTTTTTTAGGGGATTTACTATTATCAGCCAAGGCTTCATGGCCATGTCTATACAGAACATTATAATTTCAGCTACATCAACCTAGGATAAAGTTTCCTTAAGATTTTTATCTAGCATCAGTGGAAATAATTAGGTATTTTTTCTCCTGTCCTGGTAGTGATGGTGCAATACACACTAAGTATAATGATGTGTTTGATCTTTATAATGCTTGCTGACTCAAGCAGTGGAATTTAATGAAAGCGGTTACATCTTAGCATGGTGAATATTAAGATTTTTTATATATGGGAAGAATAAGGAAATATCACATCCACGAGGAAGTGTGAAGCCAAAACCAGGCACTTCAAGTAGAAAAAGAGGATGAAGGGGAAGCCTTCAAGTAAAAGACGCTCTTAAGAAGGATGAGACTTTATTGACAAATGACTGCATGTATCTATGATGCCAAAAGGAGCAGTAGGATGATCTTTGGTGTGACAAATAGCTCTGACATTGAAAAAGAAACATATTCATGTCATAGAGGATGTGCTGATTTAGATTTCCTCTTTACAAGAAACCTTTAAAGATATATAGTGAAAAATGTAGCACATTTGATCAATGGTTATTTTTTGTACCTTTCACTCTTTAATAACTTAAAATGTGAAATGCGCAGTAAATTAAGTCAGTGATTCCTAGAGTGTGTTCTAGTTGAGTGGATTTAATTAACAGTAGTTGTTGCAGCAATGTCAGAAGTCTGTGAAACATCACTATAAGGAGTTTGCATTATTGTCTGTTTATTCCAGTCTCCCGATAACTCAGCAACAATATACAAGTGGTTATTTTCCCCAGATTTATGAAACACTTGATCCTGTTTTCAAGATCATTCAGAAATACCATCAGCTGCTGATCTTGCAGATGTATTTTCATTAAGAAAAATAATTGTAAGAAGGAGGATGCCAGTTGCAGACAGATAAAGTGTACTGAATAATAAACCTGTCAAAAGCCTGATCTTCCATAGACAGGCTATAGAATTTCTCTAAGGAGTATTCAAACACAGATCTAGCAAAATTGTAAAGGTAGATATCTTTGTATTCTAATACACTCAAAACTTCCTTTCAGAGAGTAGTGGGCCCCTGCCATAATTATTTAGCAAAGAAACAGGAAAAATGTTGTCTGCTTTAGTGCTGAATTACCCAAAAGCAATTGGGTTTTCCACACTGTATATGAAAATCTTGTTAGTAAGTAGTAAGGATGACTGTATAGCAGCAGCTACTTTTGCCTCTGTACTGCCTTGCTGTAGGCCAGTCTGATTCCCTACCAGTTGTGTTTTATCTCTTGGCAGTGATGAGACCTTTAAGAGCACATGGGTGACTCTAACCCCAACTTCTGTTGTCCCTGAGACTTTATTCCTCTGTGTAGCGGAGCTACAGCAGTGATTCTACAAGGGACTTTGCTACTGCTCTGAGTGCCTGTCACCACACACCTTCAGTTTCGGTTGTGTCTTGAGAAGCATGAAAAAGCTGAGATGCACCTTCACCCTTCTTCACCATTTTTACAGGAAATATATGTACATCTGTTATATAAACCATAGCATAGTCATACATCTTAATGAAATCAGCAATAAAACTATTGATTTATGCGCTATGCACCTTACTGAAACATTCTTTATTACAGAAGTACCTATTTATTGATTATTTGGGGGTTTGTTTTAGACTGCTTCTCCAGTTTGACTATAATAAGTTGTCTTTTGCCTGATTGAAGTTTGAATTCCTCTATCAAATTTGAGACAGAAGGGCTAGAATGATATATTTTGAATATCCTATTGCGTTACATACATATGCACCCATTTGCCTTTCATCTCTGTGTAAGAGAAGAATATTTTTTAAAAGTCAGGTGAGGACTTCTATGAAACTAATACTTTTTAATCATCTTTACCTGTTATAACTCTCTCTTCATTACAAGCAAACCAGTAGAAAATTGTGTAATCATCCTGCTTATAGGAAACTGGGAGGGAAAAACTCTTTACCTTTTATTTTAGTAGATTACAATTATTTCAGTGCCTAATTGAAATGGGGTAGCCAAGAAGTAAATGCTGTCATCACACTGGAGCAGATGATACTGCTCTAGGGACTGTGGTGTCTGAACTAGCTATTTCAAAGCTTTTGGCAAGCCAGATTCCTGTGAAACAGTTACGGCCATGGGTAGAGCTCAGTTCTCTCAGTTAACACCATAGTGCAAGACATGGCCAAAAGTCTTCGGACAATGAAATAGTATGCACTATTTCTGTATGTGAAAAAATTAAAGTAGAAGCATAGAGATATATTCTTCCCTGTGTTGAATAACATTAGCTCAGTGATTTGGCATCACAAAAAGCTGGATAGAGTCAGAGTCCAATTTGTGGAAATGACCTTCTTTGTTAGTGCCAGGACTCTGTTCCAATGTTCTCAGCAGTCTTGGCTTCTTTGCATCCCAGAGAGGATAATACAGCCTTAGGCTTTCCCTGAAGTCTCTCAAATTGTTTTTCATACTGAGTATGTGCAAGAAAGCTACTAAGTTTCTGTGTGCTCTCCAAAGGAACTTAACTATAAGCTAGTTAAACACCTTTGAGTACAACTATGTGAACAGTCTTCTCAAATTTCAGATGCCTACAAAAACCAGACAATCAACACCACTACCCTCCTCCATCCCCAGCAAACCAAAATCTCAACAAATCAACCAAAAGCTTGCTAGATAGAGGATGAAATGATATAACCATGCACCTAGTATTTCTTAGTCATTCTCAGAATGAGGAAGAAAAGGAACTGGAAGAAGTGCTGAAATGTTGTAGAAAAACAGTATTTTTATTTCCACAGGTGCACCTGCATATACCTTGTTCCATGCATTTATGTGTGCGCATACACATTTGTTGCTGTGCTTACCTATCTTCCTTTCTGCTTAACAGAGTAAGTCCTCATTTGTTAGGATAATCTCACAACAGCCTCATGAGGTTCTGACTCAAAGCACTTGAGGTAATCTGCATAGTTCTCTCAGGACTGGAGTGTAGTCTTCAGAGCTGGCCTGCGTGGGTTGGTGGACTATGCAGGCACTTGCCATGTATCAGGGTGGGACTGTCCTTTGTGAGACACACAGTAGGGGAGGGAGAGAGAATGAGCCTTTCTCCCATTTGGTTCTGTGCAGTTATTTGCACCAGCCAGTGCGTTGTTATAACATCATCTCGCTGATCTGGATGGGCTATTACTGTTTGTGTGCAGTGTGTTGGATGTACATGATCTGTGCTCAGATGAAGAACAGATATGGTTGGGTAGATACAGATATGAGTGTATATAGATAGATGAGTAATAAGTGAGTTTTTCTTCAAGCCCAGGACAAGTTTTTGAGTATTTGCCTAAACACAAGTTATAATTATAGCTCAGTTCATGACAGGCTACAGCTACTGTAATTTGCCAGAATATAACTTAAAATTTCAAAGCTGTGGAGGGCAACACCTTTAAAAGTCTGAGACTACTGATTTCATCTTCTGGGGAAGAGAAGTGTTTGCTGGAAACTCAGCAATAAATCCATCAGAAGCCAAGAAATTCTTGATGCTAAGGAACAAAACTGAGGGTCTCATTTAGAATAAATATCAATAGGGGAGTGCTTTCACCTGCAGGAAGATTACATCCTTTAAATCAGCTTTTATACTTAGGCTGGTGGTTTTTTTTTCTTCTGTTTGCTAAGAAGCAGATTCATTCTAGACCATATGAAAGCCTTTCTTGCTGTCTTGATATAAAACCTTCTGGAGCTTATAAATCACATATAATTTTGCTGTTTCACTTCATAGCTCCCACATCCACAGTTCCATGTGTTCAGTATGTCATTCAAGTTGGCTAGAGTTTCATCAATCTTCAAAATGTGCAATGGGGTAAATTCCCAATGTGTAGTTTTTCAACCTGTCTCAAAACTTTAGTCACAAAAGAAAAAAGGCAAGCCCATAAAACTGATGCTTACTTGGAGAAATCCAGAAGCAGCAAAATTTTAACCAATAACACAATGTGAATGCCTCTTGTACCTCACCTCAACTCAGTGTTTTCAGTTGAGACAAGGTTATTGTCTCCAATTTATTTATAAAAGACAAAAAAAAAAATTCATCAAATTAAAATCAAACAAATGCAAAATAATAAACCCTTTGTAATTGTGAATCTTCCCGTATCTCCTTTTCAAAGCAGGCTGTTATTTCTTTTTCTGTTTATTGCTACAAGATTATTTTTCAGTCATTTATGTACCCTTTGCACTTTACAGATAGAAACTATGATCAATGATAGAACAATATTATGTGTGAAAAGAATCGATTTTAGGGTGTTAAAAAGTTTGCTAAATAGATTGTAACAGGGCACTGGCTGTGCTACAGGACATACTTTCCAGTTTCCATAAATACATATTTCCTTGTCTCTGTAACTGGAAATAAATTGTCTTTCACCGCCTCTTTGTTAGTGAAGTAGTTCACTTCTGATAATAAAACAGCTATGTCTAATTATATTTATTTATGCTATCAAACATCTTGTGTGATTCGGAGAAAACTCCAGGAACAAACTTGCCAACAAAGTTTTCAAGCTGACAAAGAGGTATTCTTTATTGCAGCACCGGGAGACACAGGGGATAGCTCCTCCTAGCGTGTGTCCTCGTTTTGCCACGCAAGCTGTCCTCATATAGGCCCTGGGCATACATGCATGTTCATGAGGCTACGTATGGATTACATCATTTTCCAGAAAGCTCCCTGCATGCCTACAGAATTGTGGTAATGGTCTCTGAGGGTCATTTACTTCCTCCAACAATCTTTACTCCTGGCAACCTTCGAAGCATGTGCAGTAGATGCTCATACCAGTCTAATTGGTTCGTTAGCACCAGAGACATAATAATACTCCTACCCTCTTACTTATCAGTTAGTTTAACTGTAGCCCATCCTGGACACTTGCCCTTTCCAGATACTCCTTATCCCTGTGTCCTGTTCTTCCAGACTGTTTTTCTTAAAACTAAGTCAATTATAATGGTTTATCTTGTACAAGAATTCTCAGTGTTCTCTAGCTGTATGCTATTTTTTCTATGTATCATGAACCTCAGTAAATTTCCATTGCTACTGTTACGAAGCCATCAAAGTTAACGTTACTTAAAACTAATTCTAAAGGTTTATATATTCCATTTTGTGATTTTGTGCCCCCCCCGTTTCATGTGGCTGACAACAGCTAGCATTCTTGATCTGCCACTTAACTTACAGTGCATTGTATTCTTCAATAAAGCAGTATTCATTTTACCATTGTCCTCACACAGCACTAAAAATCAAAGTGCTAAGTCGTAAATTACTAGTAGTTAATAACTATTGTCTGTTTGTGATTTAATTTTGCATATAAGCCCAATGTTTATTATTTAGTCTTCCTACAAGTACTTTTTTTTCCCTAATATCCCTTTATTTATGACAATGGGAAACGTGTTATGGATTTGTTTAAAAAAAAAAAAAACTTGAAGAAAAAATCCAACACCCAAACCAAACCAAACCAACAAATACAAAAATGCACAACCCACAAAAAATCCCCCAAAACCAGAAACCAGAAAATACAAACAAAATTTCCAAACAAACTAACTCAAAAACCCCCCACAACAAGCCAAACAACAGCTAACTCCAGAATGAAAACAGATTATGGAAAAAAAAAAGTAACAAAAGCTTTGCTATAGGCTTTTCAGAAGGTGTATAGTTTTAAAACTGAATGTGACAGCTAGGGAAAAGTGAGAGGAAAAAAATCTAAGAAAATACAGGGTAAAAGAGACTGTGCCTCCAACAGACAGGAATTCCTTTCCATCAGCTGTAGGGCAAATGACTGATGTGACTACTTGTGCATTCTTGGCAGGTAGGTTGTTGCTTGATCCCATGACTTCTTTCTGGTTTATACTGTTCTTGAATTAATTACTACGTGCCTGTTGAATGCTGAAAACTCACATTCAGCTGAGAAAAGGAAGTACAAAATTTGTCCTTTTAGGAATATTCAAAAAAGGCGTCTGGATTTTTTCATGTGTGGGATTTTTGCTGGGTTTTTTTTTTTGTGTGTGTGTTTTTGTGTTTGGTTTCTCTTTTTGGTTTGTGTGGGTTTTTTTTTTATTTTTTTGTGGGTTTTTTATTTTTTTGTTTTTTACACCTATGATCTTTTCTATGCTCTGTCACAAGCTTCGGGGGTGAAAGAAAGCCCTTTAAAAACTTATGCCAACTGTTGTCATAATATACTGCTAGAGCCGTATAATGTTTACTTGCCTGTAGGTCAATTCTGCACTCCCTGTCTATATAAAAGAAAGAAAATATCCTATTAAAGACCATCTTTTCTCTTTGAACAGACAAATGTAGTATCTATACCAGAAGGTTACACTGACAATTTCTCTACTGGAATAGAAAGAAACAATGATCTGTGTCCCCTTCCCTTTGTGCATAAGGCTGCTGATAGCAGGTATTAAAGTTAGAATACTTATTTTATCAGGGGGTGAGGGTGGGAGGGTGAAAGTTGGGAGGCGAAATGAGGGAACAGAAAAAAACACTTTATAACATGCCATAACTATTGCCTATTTTATAGTAATAATTTAGCTTTTTCATTCCTTTGTACCAAAAGTAAAACTTCATCAAAATAGTAAGTGGTATAGGTTATATTTTCAGAAATAGTGAGCACTATTCTGCAATTTACTGATGGAAGAGGAACAGACAAGACACAGTACATATTCTTTAAGTGTTCTGCCTTGGTTTGAGTCACAGGAGCAAGCATTCAGAGCTGGACCAAGGTAAGACTCCCAAGTGTTAGTCCAGTTGTAGGACTGCTCTGATTTGGTTCTGCAAGGAATTAGATTATTTGCTTTCAGCCTTTTTTTTTCTGTAATTTTATATTATCAAAGAAATTCAGCCTGCACACTGTATGGGTGATTTGTGGGTTCTACTAATTTATTTTTGGTATATCTATAATTTATTTTTGGTATATCTGTAGTACACATTCTATGTGTACTAAAGTCTCTTAAAAATGTTCATATTGTTTTCCTGTAGGAAAAAAATAACACACATCTTATGTTTTCTGAAACTGATGTGTACTAAGAACTCATCGTAATAGCGTTGTTATTTATAACAAGTATCAGTTTTGATTCACTTCATTTTGTAAAATTAATCAGGTTTTTTTTTTCTTCCTGTTAGTGCTAGCTGCTTCCTGGCAGTTAATAACAAAAGCTAACAGTCTGTGGTACAGATAAATAACATTAATTATTGTTCTATTTTCAATAAGCTGCATATTGGTTTTGTTGAAATGGCATCAGTTTGGCTTAAAAAAGAAACAAACAAAAAAAAACCCCAAAAAGTTAAAACCCAAACTAATGAATAACAACCTGCAGCAAATAAGCATTTTCTTGTGTTTCTCTCTTCACCTTAAAAAACCCTCCAACAAACACCTTTCTCCCCATGCAGTGTTATAACACCACAGGTAAAAAACCCCGAACTATTGTCAAAAGGTACAATTGGGTTATCTAGTCTGTGTTTATTTGTTTCAGAAACCATTCTTTGTCTTCCTGTACTGTCAAACATATTATGAATATGTAGGCAGAAACACAAGATCAGACACTTTTCTGTAAATTATACTTTGTGTTAAAATTTCCATAAAGCTACCCAAGACTTCAGAGGATGGCAAATTCAATACTTTCTTCATCATTTTCTCTATTAATGAGCCAAGTTTAATTTCTGTTTTCTGAGCTAGAATCTTGAACTTAATTCATTAATTTCTTGATTTTTTTTGTATGAGGTAAAACATACCCTCAGTTTTGAAAACTGACCTTTCCTTCAGAGATAATCAATGCTCAGTTTTAGACTTGAGTCAAACATTTTCATATTTGTGTTGGTTGTAAATGTTTCCAAAAGATTTCCTGATCATTTGAGAGTAAGATGATGCCAATAAAGCTCAGTTTGGGGTTACAGAGGTAAAGAATTTATTACTAATGTAATAACTCAGGTAAATATTTATTCCTCTAATTGAATATCTACTTAAATATATAATCTTTCAAGTGATTGGTTATTCTTGAGACAGTTGTAAAGCTGTGT
>JBCJKH010014443.1:0-12442 GCA_039877255.1 Loriculus beryllinus | reverse complement strand
GAACAATTCCTGCCCCAAAGGGTGCTCAGGCATTGGAACAGGCTGCCCAGGGCAGGGCTGCAGGCACCGGCCCTGCAGGGGTTCACACAGCGTGGAGACGAGGCCTCAGTGCCATGGGGCAGGGGTGGCCTTGGCAGCGCTGTGGTAATGGTTGGACCGGATGAGCTTAAAGGGCTTTTCCCAACGTGGTTGATTCCCTGATTCCAGACCGGCCCTTGCAGCCTGGCGCCCGCGGGCAGCGCTGGGGGAGGCGTTTTCCTCTGACGTTCAAACCCTCCCCGTTCGCCTCCGGCAGCGGTGGCGCAGGCTCCCCCCCCCCCCCCCAGCTGCGCACATCTGTCCGGCACGGCTCTGCACGCGGGGCTCCTCCGCATGCTCACGTGGCGCCACCGCCCAGATGTGCGCCCCGCCCGCCCCAGCTGTGCGGCACAGATGTTTCCCGCCACGCCCGCGGGAAGGGGGGGGGGAATGGCCCCGCCTCCTCCGATAGGCCCCGCCCCCTAAGCTGTCAATCTTCCGCTCGGGGCCAACCGCGTCCCGCGACATATCGAGGCTCCTCCACCAATCAGGGCGTGGTTGTGATTTCCATGGCAGCCGCAGCCGCTCGGCTCAAGGCAGGCGGCGGCGGGGCCGGTTCGGGGTTCGGTCCCCGGTCCCCGGTTCCCGGTTCCCGTCCCCTGCAATGGTTCCCGAGCGGAGCCGCGGCGGAGGACGGGCGGCGGCGCCGCTGCTGCTGCTCTGCTCTATCCCGGCCGTGGCAGCGCGTTGCCGGCGGCAGCGCAGGTGAGGAGCCGCTGTCCGCCGCGCACCTGAGGCGGGAGGCTCCGGCGGGGCGGGCCCCGGGCACGGCCGTTCCTCCCTCCCATCCCCAACGGCAGCCGCCGTGCTCCGCCTTGTCCCTCCCGGCGCTAGGGCGGCCCCGGTGCCGCCGGAGTCGTTGCCTTTGTGGGCCGGGCTGAGGCGGGGGGGGCTGCCGCGGCCTGAGGCGGCGGCTGGGAGCGGGTCAGCGCTGCGGCCGCGTCCCTCAGGGCCGCTGCCGGCCGGGGTTGGGGGGAACCGGAGCGGAGCGCTCTGCTGTGCGGGCATCGCAGCCGGGAGCGCCCGAGGATGCGCGGCGGGGCCGGTGCCGGTGTTGTGGCGGGGTTCCCTGCGGATCCGAGCCGGGTAAAGGGGAAAGTTTCCGTGCGGGCGGGAGAAGCGGCTGGGGGTGCTGCCAGCGCGGCTCACGGCTTTGTTCGGCAGCGGGGATGTGTCGGGGGAGGCTGCAGGCACCGCGGCGGAGCAGGGGAATAGAGCCACACAGAGCTGCGGTTTGTGTCTGCTGACAACGTAGAGCGGTCGTGGTGTGTGAGCGGCTCAGCAGCAGTTTTATAGCGGTAGACCTGACGTCTCAGCTGGAAGGGGTTTTCCTGGTGCTGTCGCTGGAAGAAGCCATTTGCATGGGATGGTGTGAGCGTGGGTTTGTAGGTTTGTATCTTTATCGTAAAGCGGTTTGATTCAGTGAAGTACCTTGTATAATAATAGAGTGCTGGAATCCGGCTGAGGAGGCACAGTACGGGTAAAAGTGCGCAGAAGAGGAGCTCATCTGTTCATCGGGGTGTGCTACTGTCTGGTTTTCCCCTCTTTTAGTTAAAACCCAAACCATCCATTTAAAGAGCTAGGAGCCTGTGTTGCCGGTAGAATTCCTCTTGTTGAGTTGTTCTCCAGTAGTAACTGTAGTGCTTAACAGATACTGTGTATTCTTGCATAACTGGGAGCGTGTCGGTAACTCTTTTGACGATGCAATATGCAAATCCAGATCATTTACTGCATGTATGATATATGTGGCTACAGCAGTATGTTCTTTGCTTTCATCGTTTTAATTAGCTGTACTTTTAAACACATTTTAGATGGCTTAAATGTAGAAAAACCTGAAAGTGCTGAATTTTGAGTCAGCTTGGCATCAGCTTTGGGTCTGCTATGGTTTGCTTCTCTGGAAAGCTTGTGGGTGTTAGTAGGTCCAGAGAAAGGATAAGTGCTTCTGACTTTCTTTACACACACACATACATGTGTATGTCTATATATCTATCTAGTGGTAGATTATGCAGGAAGCTGCCTTATAGGGGATGTGACTGGTAAATGGAAGGATTACAGCTTGCTGCATCTTTTGCTATTGATTATATGAGAGAAATGCATAAATGTGAGCACTTCTTTTTTTCCTTCTTGTAATGTGATTGCACTCAAAACTGTGGGATGATTGCACGGTTGTATGTGTTCTCCCCCAGTATGGAAGCTTGGGATTCATCACACTTTAGGTTAAAAAACAACCCCCCAAAGTAGGTTCAAGGGGAATGCAGATGTGTGAACAACATTCCTACAGTATGAACGAGAAGGGAATGTTGTTCACACATCTACATTCCCCTACACTAATTCTGTCCAACTTCATCCTATCTACTTGTCAAACTGCTCTGCATGAAGACAGGCTTCCCGAGGTCGAGTTGGCTCTTTCATCTCAGCTGCTTTCTGGCAGATGACTTACTGCTTAGTTCTTTGTGGAAATGAGTGAAAGCTGCTGGTTCTATTTTATCAGCCTTTTCTACTGTATAACGGGAGAGAAAACCTAGAGAAAACAGATGCAGGGCTTGATAGCCATGATGGTTGAAAAGCTAAAGATGGACTTCATACTCACGGCTGCTTGATTTTTATTTCTAGCTTTGCCATTTTGCTTGGGGTTTGCTTTCTTGTGCTGTAATCTGACATTCCTCTCTGAAGCTGTTATGGGACTGGCAGTAACATGATATACGGTCTTCAGGGAAGTCATTAAGGTGATTGTGGAAACACCACTTGAAAGGCATAAAAGTGCTTCCTGGATACTTAAATGACTTTTGGAACAATGTTCTAAATGAGCCTATGAGGGCTTGGATAGCTTCTTGAAGTGGTATGCAGTGAATATTTCAGTCCTGTTCCTTGGTGGTGTGCTATACCATTATCATATAACTGTCAGCTCTCCTATGCAATCTTCTTTGTGGTGAACAAACACCAACGACCAGAAGCAAACCAGTTCAGTGAAGGAAAGGCTTCATGGAATTCCTTGCTGTCAGTTTTATTTAGGAACGCTGAAAGAATGACATTGTATGCAAGGGCTTCTTACTGGGACTATTTAATACAGAACTTTCTCTTAAGAAATATATTATCTCCACTTTTCTGAATGTATATTGTTTTGAAGGTGATTCCTGAGAATTCCCAGTACCTGCTGCCTCTCCAGTATTCAGGTTTATAGAGGGAAAGTGAAGGTGCAAGAAGAGGCAAGGAAGGTACTGATGTGATTGACAGTTGCTTCTTTTAAGTCCTGGTAGCATTTTAATTTCTCTTTCAACTTTCAAGAGCAGAGAACAGAGTGACAATGGATAACAACAGGCTAGGAGTTTTTTCCATTCACTTTAGCAATCTTGCCACTGTAAAATGAATATCCTCTGCAGATTTATCCCATGAGCCTTGGGTGGAGTAGTCAGGCTGTGGCTCTGCATCTGAAAGCGTTTCTGACCTGTGAGAATCTTCTGTTTTCAAAGTCTGTATAAAGCCGCATGGGAGGGATCGTAGCCCCAGAGACTAAGGGATTGAATAGACCTCCTAAGTAGGAAAAGGAAATCATACAAACACAATAGGAGGACAAGGGTAAACTGGAGAGAGAATGTGAGGGGGAACACAACTTAGCAGCAGTGTGACCTCCAGCATTCCTGCTCCTGCTTTCCAGCAGAGGTGGGAGAGCACAGCATTTTGAGAAGGATGCCTATGAAGCATGGTAACCCATTGACACGTAGCTGAGTGTGATCTTTCCTCCCAGCAAAGTTCTCCATCTGTGTTGAGGGCAAACACGGTGGTGAACACTTGGGCAGATGCAGGGACAAGATACCCTCACAGGAATCCAAGCAGTACTGCTGTGTTTGCTCTTCCTAGGAAGAGATCTGGTTGTCAGAGTCTGAGCCAGAAGTCCGAGAGGTGGAAGGAGAGCACAAGGACAAGCTAATCACTGAGAAATGCTTCTATTGATGGCATTGGCAGGGGTTTGGTTGGGTTTTTTGTTGGTGATATTGATAGTGCCAGTGTTGCTGTGCTGTTGATTTAGCCTTGGAAGAAGCTGCCCGCTTGAACATCGCTCTTTCCAGCCTCGAAAGTGCAAGTCTGAGCTCTAAGAGCTTATGAGGCTTGTTTATTACTGGGTGGTAGTGGATCATCTTTTTTCCTGCTGGCAGGGAATGCCTTAAACAACACCAGACCCCAAACTGTTCTAACATCACACACGAATGAATGATTTGCCTCTTGACTATGCTAAAAATCTGCAATGCTTTTTGGGTGAACTTGAGGAAAAAGGTCTTGACCTGCTGCATGCAGGGAGAGGGAAGGAGGGAGAGAGGATTAGTGTGTGCAGGAGGAGGAAACAAAGCAGGCATTTTTGCTTTGCTAACATCATCTTGTGGCTGACTCATAGGCCTGACTTTTCTGGGAATAAAATTCAGCTACATACGCTTCTGCTTAGCTGCACTTCTCATGGTGAAATGTGGAGATCTTTTTTTCTTGGAGTTATGCTTATTTTCCTAGGAATTGGGTTTAGTCCCTCATTTGAAACTGAAGGCTGAAGGCCTTCCCTACCATTGCAGTCATCTTCAGCTTCCTCAGTTTATGACTGTGTTGGGTGTGTTGTTTTGGGTGGTTTGTTTCTCTCGGGTGTTTTGGGTATCTTTATTAACATGTGCTTTTAGGTGGAGTTTCACTTGGCTTTCCTCAGCTCACAGGGGGTAGAAATGCCTCAGCTTTTCAAAGCTCTGCTTAAATGCTGACAAGGGATTGCTTTTGCCTCCTTGTGACTTTTTAAATGCTCTCAGTTTAGTGTCTGTTAGCAGCAGGACATTGAAGACTTGTTATAATCCTTCAGGCTGGCAGATGTGATCCAGAGCACTTCCTCATGTAGAGGAGGGAGAAGGTGGGGTTTATTTACAAGCTGCTAGCAGGGCAGTAGCTTCCATACATCATACTTGTCCCAGAGAGCCTTCTGTGTAACTTCAGGCCCAGAAGGGAGTTTGCTGGCTTGGAGGGTAGCTTAGATTGCTGAGAGGTGCTGTTTCTGACTGCTCTTCTGTTGGCTTCCTGACATACAAAGTCCTGGTCTTGTTCATGGCAGTTGCACACTGCAGGTATTGCCTCCAGGCTAAACAACCCCGTTTGTACAGAAGCTCTTTATGGTCATCCAGCCTTTGGCATCTTTGAACTTAGCAAAAAAAGCTCTTGCATCAAATGAAAGTATTTGTGGTTGACTGGTATGGGAGTTCTTTGTCATGTGGATGGGTTTTTGTTTTGTAGGTGAGCGGGCAATACTTGGAGCAGTTCAGGGAACCTACCGACAGACCACAAGGCTTGTTTGCTTTCACAGCTGGAATTATGCTGAGAGTCATCGTTCTGCTTTACCCAACCTGTGAGATGAAGATTTCAGCCTTCAGTCAAAAGGCTTCTGCTTGTTGGTTCTGAAAGCTGGTGCTGGTTTTCTGTTGTTGTTTGATTTAAGTGATATATATCCTCTTATACATGGGCAAACAGTTGATGCGCTCAGTCTTGACATGTTTATCTCTAGTGATCAGCTACCTAACTGCTGTATTTAGGGGATGTTTGCGTCGTCTTCTTGTTTCTTTGAGGAAATGAAGCTTATGGAATTTATTCAAACTCGAATAAGTCAGGGATTGTGTGAACTATAAATATTTGCAGGTCTTGTGTGCTCTGTGGCAAAATACTGTTTCTGTTATGGTAACTCTCGACTTTGTTCATTTAGTTTTAGTTCATTTAGATTTAGTTCATTTAAAGATACTCTATGTACTGTTTGCTAGTGTTAAGCAAAACAGTTTCCCCTTCCCTTATTGAAGGGTAGGTGTGCCTACTGAATCTGTTCTGTCTTTCTTTCTTTCTGAGTACTGTTCAGCTGATTGATTTCTGGGAATGTGTTTCTTTTAATGGCCAGATTTTGAAGGTACAGTTGAAGCCAGCTCTTCAGCAAGGAGAGGTATGTAAAGGAGAATTAAACCTTTAATGGAGGATGAATTGATTATGAGAGTGATGTTCTGGCAAGGGAGTGTGGGAGAGTTCCATGACCATTTCCATATAGAAGGATGTGAGTTAATCCTTAAGTTATGATTCCAGGTTAATTTTGGTAAGAAAGACTAAAGGCTGAACTTTGAGTGTAGTCATAATCGTTGGTTGGAACAGGCTTTGTTAGTGTGAAGAAGCAAGACGTTCTCTCACAGCCTGGCAGCTGGCTGTCTTGGATGCACTGCAAGAGAAAAATACACTGTGACAGATGCCTGCATGAGGAATTCCCTTCCTTCCTCCCTTCTTCTGCCCCTGCACTGCTACGGTGTGAAGTGGGAGTTCTGTCCTCTGCCTGTTGCCATCTGGTTGCACAGGCTCATAGAGCAGGGGCTGCAGAGTGCAAGGTGCTTACCTGTTAAGAGCTGCAGCAGGATCTACAAGGCCACTTGCCTGCTGCTGCTGACCATAAGGGCAGTGGTCTAGTGAGGGGCAGCTCTCCAGAGTCTTGCTCAGATGGTGACTTCAGAATCTCTGAGTTAATGGCTGGGTTGGTGTGGAACAAAAGGTGATGTGGGCGATGTTTTGGAGGGAGGGCAGAGTTAGACATAAGGATATTCTTCATTCAGGGCTGTGTCGTGCCTTGCTGACAGAGATGGAAAAGCCTTGAGGAAGCCAGTCATTTAAAATGTTGGTGGTACCTCAGTACTTGGAGGTGCTTGCAATTAAGAGCATCTGTGACCATACTGAGCAGTGAGTTATTTAGATTACTGATTTCATTTGTGTTTTGAGAGGAAGAGTCAGTTTTCAGCCTGCCTTATCTGAAAATCCAGAGCTGATGAACTACAGAATACAGGTAAAACAACTGTTTCTGTGTTAGCTGTTATGAACAGAAAAATACAGGGATGCAATGTACAGATTGTCATGAACAGATCTAGTCATCCAGCCAGCAGAGTACCAGTTTTATCTAAGCTAGTTGGATATAACCCACTGGTATTCATTTTAAGACATGGAATAATGTTAGTTGTTCTTGTGTCTACATTGGAATTCAGCAGACAGATCTTTTTTTAAGTCTTTGGTTTCTAGCTAAAAGCTTTGTTGAGACTCATGCATGTCCAGGCATCATCTCTCACAGCCTTTGTTTTCATCTCATCTGTAAAAAATGAAAATTGCTTTTAAATAATGCAGTATTAAAAATTCTACATGAAAAAGGGGAAAAAAGGAAAACCTTGGGTTTATTTTGTGTCTCTTGGGCTTTCAGACTTCTTCTCCTTGGAAAAAGAACTTTTAGAATTTACAAAAGGGGCTATATAGCTTATTTAGTAATAGATGTGCTGGCTGTGCAAACTCTGAATTCCAGTGCATGTCAAACTTGTTTTCGAATACTGAGCTCTACCATCACTGTAGAGAACAGTACCATACCTGTTTGAAGAAAACTTGCAGGAGAAAAGCAGTGGCTTTTGGTGTGGTAAAATTGACTTGATTCTAATAAGTCATATAGTAATCATATTGAGAAATGGCTCTGTCACAGACAGAGCTATTCCTAATTGCCTAAAGGCCTCTATCAAAAATTGGACACTGTCAGTGTTGATATATAACTGTGCAATGGCTTTTATTATCTTGTGTCCTGTGAAGGAAATAGTGTTTCAAGCAAAACAGGAGATCACTTAGTTATGTGAAAATGTGATCATGAGCAGGATACTGCTACCATCCGTGCAGCAAGCCAGAGGTATTCTAATACTTACATTTGTCTGTCATTTCTAATGTGATTTGTGTGGGGTATCTTGTTCTTTTTGGTTTTATCTTGGTGACTGGCTTCTTTACTGTGTAGAGTCCCATATAAATGATGTCTTTGCTTGACTGTTAGCAGTAGCTATCCAGTAGAAGAATCCTTTCAAGTATGTTACGATGTGCCAGAGAACTTACATGTGAATGGTAACTGTAGTCCTGAATCCTATGTTTTGTGTTGTGTCTATGAGTAAACAAAAAGGCTTTTTATTATGGGATGGTCATGTTTAGACTTTGCATTTACTGGTCTTAATGCAACACTAGGAAATAGATTTATTGGACAGAGCCTTGGGTGCCATGGTTTAGTGTGAGGTGTCCCTGCCCATGGCAGGGGGGTTGGAACTGGATGAGCTTAAGGTCCTTTCCAGCCCAAATCTTTCTATGATTCTATGATTTCTGTTGTTGATTCATCACAGTAGATCTTAACAAAGTTCTAAATACGTATTTTCTTTTTCCCCTCTCACCAGACCTTAATTTATTTTGGATTAGGATTCCCATGGCATGTGAACTAGAAGATATTTTGAAATAGAAGGTTTCTTTCTTTTGAAGTCACAGTCTTTTATCAAAATGGTTGGAAAACTCAAACAGAACTTGCTACTGGCATGTCTGGTGATCAGTTCGGTGACGGTGTTTTATTTGGGCCAACACGCTATGGAGTGTCACCATCGAATAGAAGAACGCAGCCAGCCTGTGAGGATGGAAAGTGTGAGAAGCACAGTAAGAACTGCCTCCAATGTGAATGCAAACAAAACCTTTGCTTACAACAAAGACATGCCTTTAATATTTATTGGAGGAGTCCCTCGAAGTGGCACTACCTTAATGCGTGCTATGCTTGATGCCCATCCGGATATTCGATGTGGAGAAGAGACAAGGGTAATCCCAAGAATTCTAGCAGTTAAGCAGATGTGGGCTAGGTCAAGCAAAGAGAAGATCCGACTGGATGAAGCTGGTGTGACAGATGAGGTTCTGGACTCAGCCATGCAAGCGTTTTTGTTAGAAATCATTGTGAAACATGGGGAGCCTGCTCCGTATTTGTGTAACAAAGATCCCTTTGCTTTAAAATCCTTGACTTACCTTGCCAGAATTTTCCCCAATGCCAAATTTCTTCTGATGGTACGGGATGGTCGTGCATCTGTGCATTCCATGATATCTAGAAAGGTCACAATAGCTGGATTTGACCTTAACAGCTACAGGGACTGCTTGACCAAGTGGAATCGTGCTATAGAAACTATGTATAACCAGTGTATGGAGGTTGGTTTTGAAAGGTGTATGCTCGTACATTACGAACAACTCGTATTGCATCCTGAGAGATGGATGAGAACTCTCTTAAAGTTTCTTCGCATCCCATGGAACCAAGCTGTGTTGCACCATGAAGAAATGATTGGAAAAGCAGGGGGTGTTTCTCTTTCAAAGTGAGTATGAACATTCCTTTACCTTGTACTGTTCTAAGAGCTAAAATAGTACATTTTGCATATGAAAGACTAGTCATAACTTGGATTCAGCCTTTAAGTAGCTAGTGATGTTTTGGGAAACTGTTTCATGATGCATGTTAGCTGGGAAATAAGAATCATTGTTAACTAGTGATTTGAAGTCTCTGATTGCTCCCATTGAACAACTGTCCCACTAACGTGTATGGAGCATGTGAGTGAATTTTTAACTAATGAGCAGTCTAACTTGAATTTAGATGTCTTGTATCAGCCTTACCTCCAGTATAACTTTGCTTTTCTCCATGCTCCAAAATGAAGCTGGCTTATTTTATCTAGACTGGTGTTACTTATCCTGGCGAGATCACCCCTTTGATTTCAGGAACTTAAGTACTGTCAGTGCAAGAATGGCTGTTGAGTTATGTTTGCCAAGAACATACTCTTCCAGGAAACTCGAGAAAGTGTTCCAACAAAATAGAAAGCAGAATTGGCGTGCTGTTCTGTTGGCATGTGTTCCGAAAGAACAAGCATTTTGAATCAAATTAACCTTGTTGTAAGCAAATCTCTCAGTATTCTGCCGTGCCATCTGTGCACCTGATTTAGCTTCTTTCAGAAACCAAACTCCTGCTCTGCTGAGAAAACCTAGATAGGTATTGTGGAAAGGAAAAAGTGTAGTTAATTCTCAAGTTAAACTACTCTGGTTTCTTTGCCACTATTTACAGCTGAACATCCAAAATGCTGGCTAAGCTTTCCATTGAAGGGGGAGGATGTGAATGTTTGAATCTCTCTTCCTATTTTTGCACTGGCAGATACATCCACCAGCTTGTCTTAAGTTTCTAAAATATTGATTAAGAAGCCCTATTCCAGCAGCAAGGCATGCCTGCTTTAATTCCTTGGCTTCTGGTTGGTGAATATTCATCACTGGCCAAATGCCTCTGAGTAGCAGAGGCCTTGCACTTGCGGGAGTGTGGGCTGAGTAAAGACATGTCAAGCTGTTGGATTCTGAGTGATTCCAATGTCTGTAAAAACTACAGGCTTGAGAAATAAATATTGGGAGATTTGGTTTATTTAATGCCTGGGGAAGAGACTGTGTGGGTTTTCTAATACATTGTAGGGAAGTAAGATTTAGAGCAAATCACAGGATTATTAGTCAGCTGCTACAAAGAGAGCTTGAAGCTCAGATAATGGTCATATATTTACAGCCTGGAGGTTTTGCATCACTGTTCCCACTGAAGAAACACAGCCACCACCACTTCTCACTGTTCATTCTCAGGGCATCTCAACCCCCTTTTTTTTTGCTGTATTGTTTGTTAACAGATTGAAGAGATCTGATAATGTTTACCTGAAGCAGGGCACTGTTGTATGTCTCTGCAAGCTGGATCTGCGTGTGAACTCCTCTTCAGTTACCTGTATCATGTTACTGCTTCACAGTGGCAGCTGAAAGGGGGAGTAAATTTAGTGATATAAATAGGTGGTTGCCAAGTTCTGTTAAGTGTCCTGTAAAAATAACTATGCAAAATGTCATTCCTTCTAAAGCAGTACTACCTTACAGCTTCCAGATCAGCATTTTTGAAAGTTAATGGACCTCTGTGTTATAGAACTGTAGTAGTCTTACTGAATTCATACAGTTTCAAGTAATATTTCTGGCTAAATCTGGTGGAATGGGATGTGAGGAGCTGAGAACACTTGTTCGTGTCTCTAAAAATTAAGGATTTGGATTGTTGAAAGTAGAATGGTTTACTTTCATGTTTATTTTTGACTCAGACTTTCAAAATCGGCAAGTATGAACGTGTTCTCTTGACCTTCAGTTCAATCTGCTCATGGACTTCTGCGTGGTTTTATTATCTTTCATCTGATATGTGAAAGTGATGTATTATTTCAGAAGGCTCTGGCAGTAGTGGAAAAAGAAAGGGTTTTATTAGTGTTGTGTCTTGATGTTTTTCATCTAGTCCATACCCTTGAAATAGGTGGAGATTTGTTTTTCAGTTGCAAGAGGCCTCTATAATCTGACAATTATATTATATATTATATATGATATATTATATATATTTATTATTTATATTACATATTTGTAATCAATGTCATAATATATTATTCATTAATTACACAATAACAAGCTTTTGAAGGCTGCAAGAAAACCAGCAAATACGATATTCTCTTCAGTGTCTGTTTTGTGTATGTAAATGATATGAACTGAAATTATGGGGGAGGAGCTTGAGATTCCCCAGTTTGATTTCTTTGTACCAGTTAAAACTGCCTGCTTTTAGCATCCCAGCTTCCCACTGCCCTCTTGTATGCAGCCAAGTGCTGTGGATAGGGACTGCTGCCTGTATAGGGGTTCCTTGCCTAGAGCAGAGGGTGACTGCCCAGCAGAAACTACCCTTTGAAGAGCAGCTTGCCAGCTATTTCACTCAGAACTGTAAAGTCTGCCACAGCTGAACAAGCTTTGACAGCTGAACAAAACACACCTTGCATTAGACTTAGTTTTCCTTCTATCAAGTTGCATTTAGTTTGTTCCCAACTGCAGCAGAGTTCTTCATGGCCTTGGGTGTGCATGGCTGTGTTCTGGGTCAGGTTTTAAGCAGCATTGTTCTCTTATGACTTTGACTTTCTCTCTGAGCTTACTGGGGAGTGCTCTTTGCTTCAGTGTGAATACTGTAATCTTTCAGCTGAAAGAATCTGGACCAGCAGAGCTTTGTATTCTGATGGCTTTCTCCCACCTGATTTTCCAAAGGGACGACGCTGAAGATCACTTCAGACATGATCTAAGGAAATTTGAAATACAGCTGCCTATTGCAGCTCTGTCTTCTACTCTGCTTTCTTACAGAACTTTAATTTACCACATGCCTGCTACCAAGTGCTTCAGGCTGGTTCATAATAGTGTATTAAAATCGGAACACTCATATGATATTACAGTTTTTACTGTCAGAAGGAGGATATCACAAGTACCAGATCATCTGTGTTGAAATCTCTTGTAGAAGAGATTCAGAGCAGCCCTGTGGAGGACTTGGGGGTGGTGGTTGATGAGAAGATGAACATGAGCCGGCTGCAGTGTGTGCTCACAGCCCAGAAAGCAACCGTATCCTGGGCTGCATCAACAGCAGCGTGACCAGCAGGTCCAAGGAGGTGATCCTGCCCCTCTACTCTGCTCTTGTGAGACCTCACCTGGAGCATTGTGT
>JBCJKH010014438.1:0-12625 GCA_039877255.1 Loriculus beryllinus | reverse complement strand
ACTAAACCATGGCACCCAAGGCTTCATCCAACCTGGCCTTGAACACTGCCAGGGATGGAGCACTCACAACCTCCCTGAGCAAACCCATTCCAGTGCCTCGCCACCCTAACAGGAAAGAATTTCTTGCTTATATCCAATCTAAACCTCCCCTGTTTAAGCTTTAACCCATTACCCCTTGTTCTGTCACTACAGGGCTCTCAGTGCAGCAAGGAGGACTTGGGTTAGACATTATGACTGGCAAGGTACTGGAGCAAATGAGTGGAGAGCTGGCATTTCAGTGTTGCTTACCTCCGAGCTCAGCACAGAACATCAGCTGGGAAGTGTAGGTGATCCTGCCCTGCAAGGAACCATGGACTAGATGGCCTTCTGTGCTTATGAAACAGGGCTTGATTGTTCAGTGTTCTATCATTAGTTATTTCTGGTACTCTAACGTCTACAAAGCCTAGCTACTGACTCATGCCACGTCCAGGGATGGGATAAACCTGCAACAGGAATTCCAGCATGTGCACCAAAGAGAAGTGGAGGAAGCAACAGTAGGGAGGCCAACAGAACAGCAATATTGGACTGACAGTCCTGAGAGCTCTTCAACAAATAACCTGGATGACTTCTGCACTCATGATAACAAAGTTAAGGGTTGCTTAAGGGATACTCCTCCTTGTAGGAAAGAACTGATTCCAAATGCAACAGGCAGACACTGGAGGCTGGCTCACTATATTGAGCAAACCAGCGCATTGCATTGAGAAAGCAGTGAGGGATCTGAGATAGAGGGAAATAACTTCCTAGGGAAAGGAAGAGAGCAGGGCACACGGGATGAAGCATCAAACCGCCTTCCTGTACTGTCACTGTGTGCATGCATGGTGAACAACAGTGGAAGAAGTGATGGGTCAAGCAGTGAGCTACTGTGGAACTTTTCCACATGCCAATGGCCGAGGACCTCACCAGTGAAGGTTTCATTGTGGAAGGAAACACGGAAGTTTAGGCAACTCAGAACTGGAGGAAATCTGATTTCAATGATGATGCCCAATGTGAATTTACACGGTAAGCAAATGAGGCTGCTTCATCTGCTGTGACCAAGAAAATGAAGTCTGGCACGGGAAGAGCATCTCCTGTTTCAGTTTCAGAAGCTGCTGCCTCATTTACACCTACCCTTCCAAAATGCCAAAGTAAGATGTTAAATAGAGACTGAAACCAGAATGAAGCAACATCAGAACTGCTGCTGTGACCACCAGTTTCATGCTGATGCAAAGTAAGGGATGGAGGAAGCAAGATGAGGACTACGGTCTGAGCATGAACACAAACCCAACCATGACATGGCAAGGATGCATCTAGGAAGGGGAAATAAGAAATGAGGGCAACCAGCCACAGATGCTATGGGAAATCAGGAGTCCAGAGGCACAACTGCTGGTGGCAGAAGCAAAAGGATGAAGAAAACATCTTGCTTCTAGTGAGGAGAATCCTGGTCCTCCTGTTATGGGATGAACACATTCACATTGGCTTTGCACCCCATTGTCTGTTGTAGACTGAGCGGTGGAAATGGATTAAGGAAATTGGACATCACAACCACTTCTGCTCAGAGATAAAGCTCAGGTTTGGACTCAAGCATCACCACAGTTGAACTGTGATTCACAACCACAAATGATTTACCACCTGCAAGCGGGTGCTACAGGACTTAAGTCTCAAGACAGAAGGGACAAATGAACCTCTTAGCAGATGCAGTTGCACCCCTAAAAGCCCCCAGTACTTGGTTTTCCAGGGGACTATTTTCACCCGTAATTTGATGAAAACCTGAAGCACCACATAAACCTCAAGCAGTAAAATGGGGTGTAACCAGTAACCCTTACAATGCATTACATCTCTCCACAGGGCTGAGAGCAAGACAATCACATCCTCATTTATATATCCCTACCCAATTAAAGCCAACCCTTTTGTTCTCATCCCAGATCTCAGCTGTGTCGATTGAATGGCTCTGATTGAACTAAATTGAATCTCAATTGCTCAAGTCTGGGTTTGAGCAGTTTTTGTGACATACAAAAGACTGAAGACTTCCCTTAGCAATGGGAGTTTGTGTGGGGAGGGACAACAAAGAGTTTGGCTTCTCCCCAGGAGATAACAAACACAGAACATGCCTCTCTGGAGCAGCAGCATGATGAGCCCGGCTAAACTAGGATGAATGGATAAACTAGGCTAAACTGGGCTGGACAAGGCTTAACTGTGCTGAACTGGGCTAAATCAGCTGGGCTAGGCTGAACTTGGGTAAATGTGGCTGAACTGGGTTGGACTGGGCTGAACTGGGCTAAACTGGGCTGGGCTTTGCTTGGGTGGGCTAAACTAGGCTGGACTGGGTTAACTGGGTTAAACTGCTCTAAACGGTGCTGAACTAGGCTAAGCTGGTCTGAACTGGGCTAAGCTGTGCTGAACTGGCTGCACTTGACTGGGCTAAAATGAGCTGGGTTGGTCTGGGAAGGGCTGAACTGGGCAGGACTGGGCTGAAGTTTAGCCGGTTTAACCCAGACCAGTTCAGCCCAATTCAGACCTGTCCAGACCAATTCAGCACAGTTCAGCAGGGTTTACCTCAATTCACACCAGTCCAGCACAGCTTAGACCTCTTCAGCCCAATTCTTATCTGTCCAGACCACTTTAGCACTGTTAAGCCCAATTTAGCCCAGTTTAGGCCAGTTTAGTGGGATTCAGTTTCGGTTCTGAACCAACAGAAGCAACAGTGAGGGATGTTCACAGAGCATTTCCATGAAATCAGGTGATGATTTTGTACAACTTCCCCTTCCCTCTCTCCCCGTTTCCCAAAGCCACAAAGCCTCTGCTTTAGAATGCCGAACAAGCTGTAGGAGGCAGGGGCTTAAGAAAGAGGAGGTGGAAGTGTCAGAAGTGAAGCAACAGGCCCATGGGAGTTAAGAAGAACGAACCTGGAGATGCCTTGAGGAGAAGGAAGACTGAATGAAATCAGGGCGGTTGCACGCGTGGATGTATGTGTTGCTGATAACCCAGAAGAGCCAGGAAGAAAGCCAAGTAGCCTCTTAAATAGGACAGAGTAATGATTCCTACTGCACAGGTGAAATGCGATGCTCTGCTAATGCAGGTGTTGGGGTTCAGCAGCAAACCAGGCTGTTCTGATGATGAAAGGCAGAGTTCCTGAATTCCAGACCCCTCTTTGACTGATGCACGACCTTTGGCAACTCCCTCTAACAACTGTAGATGGAAAGTGCACTTCAGAGTGCTAGAAAAGCAAAGTTTGGTGGCACATTAGTGAGAGGAAAGAACATTTTGGGGTATTTCAGAAGTCCCTCACTTCCCAGTGAAAGAATTCTTTTTCTTATTTAAACTAGAAATTCAGAGGAAAAGGAAGCCTGGGTCTAGAACATTCCTCACCCTTTTACCTGCAAGTTCTTCAAGAGCTTCTCACTCCAAATTCCATTTGGAATCAAATCTGAAAGTGTTCCATTCACGGTAACAGGAAACAACTATTAATTAATGAACAGTCTGACCTACAGCTTCAGGAATGGCAAATAGGAATACCACAGAGGGAAGTCGGAAAGCCCTATTTAATACAGCACCGAAATAATGCATTACTGAAATGAAACCTTGCATAATGGAAGTGCAGAAGGAATTTACCTTTAAGAGTCGGGGTTTTGCCTTGCCTGAATTCAACAAGTTTTACTCCTTATCAAAACACTTCGGTCCCTCAGAATCCCTGCCCTTGTATGATTATAGTTGCAGAGAACACAACCCAAAACCTTACCGAATTCCAATTCCAAGATTTCAGCCCAGCCTAAACACTTGAGGAAAAGCTGGGAAGCAGAAACAGCTCCATTCGTGCTGGTCTGAAGCTGCCAAGTGGAACAAGGCATTACCCTCCTGCTGCTCCCACCTTTGTCACTCACTACACCCAGCAGAGCATTGGACACAATGGACATTTTCAGTCCTGGCAGAGGCTCCTATAACAGCTGCACTGGTCATTACACCAGTAACTACATCCCATGAATCACATCCACCTGCCCAAGAACTGTCCTCACTTATCTTCACTGCTTAACCACCAGATATGAAAGCTCCCACATCCACTGCAACAAGTTCCCTGCAATGCACACTTTCTACAGCAGGTGCTTTTGAGTGCAGAAAGAAATGCACTCCCTTCTTAAGTACTTGTGCTAAATCAAAACTTCATCATTCCGGAAAGTATAAAACCTACAAGTTTATTCCCCTTTTTTCCCCTGGAAAAAGGCAGAACTGGTCAAACATTCCTAATGCTTGAATGTCCCAGAGCACAGGACTGCTGTAGTTTCACCTACACTCAAAGGGCTGGTGTGCAGGCCCTGCAGAGACCTGACATCACATTCGCGGTGCTTTAAGCTGCTCAAACTGCTATCAAAACCACCCAAACCACCTTCCTATTTACCCCAACACACAGAGATTTGACAAGAATGTGAATGTCCCATTTTAGGGCCCTCCAGATGCCTCTCACCATCTTCAGGAACAGCCAAATCTATCCTGAAAAGTGCCCTCAAACTTCATTTTAGCATCATCATTTGCTGTTACTTTACACCCCAATTACAAAATACATTAACACACACCTCAGTATGCAACCTTCTGAAGCTTTTTGTACTGAAACCTGACATTTTTCCTTCCTACCTCCAATTCTGTGTTTTATTCTGCCATAGCACAGCTGAATTTATCAGCTGTTTGAAAGGAATTTATCAGCAGCTCTACAAGAATCTCTACAGTTCTTTTCCCCCTTCTGTGCTGACCCACTCACAGATTTATTGCATACTACTACCAATGCTGATTTCCCATTGTCTCCTGTCCAACAACTCAGTGCGCTTTGATTCCCTGCAAGCTACTCAGGAAGCTGCGTGACCTCCTCAGACTTCAAACTTAAGCTGTTTCTTTAAGTTAGGATTTTCTCCCCCAAATCACCCTAAAGCTTTATGTAGCAATGAAGCTAATCCAGACTATTTTTGCCTCACAGTGTCTAATTCATGGGATTTAGAGTTCTGAGGTTGATCATGGATGGGACAGCTTGTAAAAGGAAGACCAACAGCAGTAAGAGTGGCTGCAGATTCAGTTACAAACTGAGTAATACGTATGAGAAGCCACTGGAACCGAACAATTATTTTTCATCTGTTAAATCCTGTAAAATAAAATGAAATATCAAAGCTATAAAAAAGCACTTATTTGTAACGATGTCATCTTACCTTCATCATAAAAAGATGAATGCTTCAGGAATATGCCAGTTAATGTGAGGAATTGCCTGCGTGTCTCAAAAATGCTGAAAAATAAACTTAATGAGCGCTCTTAAGCATCCTTTTCACAAAAAAAGGGACTATTTACAGCGTGCCTCCTGGTTGAAAAAACACAAAATGTACCAAAATCCCCTCCAAAACTCATCTAAACCCTCTCCTAAATTATGCCAACTGTGACAGTTTTGGTAGGTAATAAAAGCACGTATTTGGCAAAAAACTGGGGAGGGACAATTATAGCAAGAGAATTGCAGAGAGCTCCTTAAGCTATGTTAAACACCAGTTTCCAAGCTAGGGAAGGTTTATGGGTGTATGTATTGAGCAGTCTGCACCTGAAGACCAGCAAAACTGTGTGAAACCACTTCTTCCCTTGTTTCATTAATTATGGATGTCTACACTCCACTCGTGCGCCTGAGAGCGTGCAAATAAAAAGGGTAATAGCATCCTACACTCAACTCTGGGGAAATAAAAGCCAGTTTTGAGACATATCACAAGTATTCAGCTCCTCTCCTAATTTGCCAACTTAACCCAGCTGCTTCCCAGGCTATAGATTGTTTAAACAACCTTTTTTCATGTCTTGTCCAAGCTTCCCACCCGAGTATCAACCTCTCACTGGAAGCGCTGCTGAAAACAGAATATAGTGACACAAATGTGAGATGTTTGTGAACAATTAATGCAGAATCCAATGGGAACCACTTGTATTCCAGAGCAATTACACACCGGTCCCAGAAGCAAGCACAGAAAAAAACCCACTGTTTGGAGCTTGCCCAACTCCCTCAAAGGGCTGATTAGAGAAAGAAAAGAGCAAATAACAGCAGACAAGAGCCCTTCCGGGTTTAGATTTGATCGCTCAGTTTACACCTTGCTAACCACTGCTGGGAGATTTAAACAGACAAAAGGCACAGCACCACCATCCAGCCTCTTAAAGCAGATGCAAGCTCCAGAACTCACTCATCCAATACCTGGAGTTGCTCTTCCTCCTCTTTTTTATTCCACCTGCAGCACTCCCTTATTGATTTTAAGGGTCTCAAAGCACAAACTGGTGCTGTCACAAAACTTACATAGTTTCCCAATGCCCATTTTTGTCCCCTTTCCCCAGAATTTCTGGATACCAGCAGCCAATACTGTTCTGCATAGCCCTCAGTGACCATCCTCCAGCTATGCTGCAGGTGGGGAAGTTAAGGGTGACAAAAAGGATGATTTAAGAACAGGATTTTCTCTTCCCAGTTACTGTATCTACATACACAGAAGTGACTGAAGAAGATGTTACCCCCAGTATGAAGGCAGGCTTTGTCTAGATGCAGCAGGGACAAACAAGACCCCAGCAGATCTACAAAGGAGTATTATGAGCCACAATAAAAACAAATCAGCAGCTCATTTTGGCAAACACTCAGCTGCCCAGCAATTGTACAGACACAGAGCACATGAGGATTTCACACGAGGCTGATGCTTGATGCAGAGGAGCCCTTCATTTGAAGCTTGTGTTAATGTAAGGCTGCAGCATTCATGTTACAAAAATAAAGCATCCACAACAACATAGAAACTGCAGATGAAATCACCTCATTGGCCAAACTGCAGTTACATTAAGTAGGTTCTAAAGCTGGATCAGAAAATACCTGGATGATGATCACAGAGGAGCACATGAAAATCTAACTCAGGCTCAGCCGTCACTGAAGGGTTCCTACAGAGAGTGTTCCAATGGGTTAGGTTTTGGCCCAGGATTCTGGATCAGCTTCAAACCTGTGTTCAGAACTTCCCTTGCAGGCAGTTAACAGCAGATCACTTTGAGCAATGGAGAAACTGGGTAAGTATGTGAACCACATACAAAAAAAAAAATCAAGCATTAACTGTAGTGATCACCGTTACTCACAATAGGAACTTCTTTGTACTTCAGATTTAAAAAGCAGAACATACAGATAAGAACAGAGAATATTTTAATGTTCCAAGTGGGGATTAAGCAGGGATCCTATAGAGCAGCTTCCCACCAGTGCAAGCAGGGCTCAGAGAGCTTGCTCTGCTCAGGACTCCAACAAGCCAGCATTCCATAGACAGAGGCACTTCTGATCAATGAAATCTATAACAGTTTGACAGCTTTATTCATACAAACACTTAGTAAGATCTCCTCAACTAAGACCAAGGAGTGCTTCATCAACACGTAACAGTTTCCTCCCGTATTACGCAAAGGGGGATCCTCAGTTAAATGGCACGATCATGTCCGGTTTTAAAGCTGATTTACTTTCTTTTGCATCCTAAAAGTATCAGTCCAGTGATCAGACTTTTCTGTTCCTGTTTAAGAGAAGCTTTAGCCTGCAAAAGCATCATATTTAACATTCATTTATGGAACATTTCCATTAATTTTTAACTCTCCAAACAGCTCTTGAGGCTTCTCAACCCCTTGTGACACAAGCAGCAGGCACATGAATGGAGCAGAGGGGAAACCAACAGGTTAAAACATCTAATGTTAGGTTTGAACTCTGAGTAAGTTAGCCCCAACCCATTGGAGGGGGGCACTTTATACAATTCCATACCACTACAACACACTCTTTCATCTGGGAAAACAAAGGAAAAAGTATCTCTGCATCCTCAGAAACTGTTATGTTGGCTACTTAACAGACACCTTGTTTCCATGATACAAGTTCTTTTCCAAAGGTCTTCACCTGTGCCATGAACACAAACTTCCAGCCCAAACCTTCCTTTGGGAAGCCTCAGCCCAGGGGCCACCTTTATTCACACCTGCGAAGGAGAACGTAAAGCAGAGCTAAAGTAAAAGTCACCCTGACCCGAAGTCCTAAACACTTCATAAAGTTTATATCCTAAGTACTGCAATAAGCTCCGTTATATTGAAACCAGTGCCACAGAGCAATAGATCGAGTTACCTGCTCATGCCACAGACGCAACCAAACCGAACAGCTCTAACAGATAAACCATAAGGCCCAAAACCATCATAAAAACATCAACCTGTTGCACAATACTGATGGTTCTGTACTAAAAGCTCCACTTTTTACCTTAAGCTGGATCCAGCTTGACCTTTCTCCCAGCTCTCAGCAGAGCTTGTCCTTAGCTGCCAATCACTTTCATTGCAGTTTATCCACTGCCAAGGCAGGTAAAAGAAGCACCTTCATCCTGCGCTGCAAAACAGTTGGACAAGGCAGTTTTCCAGCAATCCCCACCTTTGTGGATAGCAAAAAACAGCTCGGAGAGACTTTTACAGCGACCTAAGGCAAAACCAAGGTGAACAAGTCCACCAAAACCCTGGCGACTCCGCGCAAGAGGGCAAGCAGGAACCTCACTGAGCAAATGAAGCACGTTATGCCTGCGCAAACCGGTCCCCTATGCTTGCTAAAACCGGTTGCAGATACGTGGAGACAAGAAGCACGGGGTTTCGCTCCAATACCTGGCACAAAGAGCAAGCCCTGCCAGGACATCCCTGGCACCTCATTCACAAGCCCTGCCTGGCAAAAGACACAGGAATCCGACCCAGGCCCCGTCCCACCGCCTCACCCGACACCAGACGTGCTTAACGGTAAGCAAACACCCTCAGAGCGGCTGCAAACGGCTCCAAAGCAGCTTCCCAGGCAGGGAACGCGGCGACCCGGGACTCCTCTGTCCCAGCGCCTCCCTGTGCCCCCTCCCGCCGCCCTCAGCACCGCGCTAACCCGAAGCGGAGGGCTCCAAGCAGCAATACCCCGCGCGGACCGAGCTCACCCGCACCCTTACGCGGTACCGCGCCGAGCCCGGCCGCGGGGAGGCTGCTGAGGGCCCGGTGGAGCAGCGCGGCCCAGCCGGGCCTCACCTCCCCTCACGGCCGCTAAGGAGATCGCGCCCCACCTCCCTCCCTCCCTGCCTCCCTCCCGCCGCGCCGCCCCGCCCCGCCGGCGGCCCCCGCGCCATTGCTCCGCGCTCCGCCGCCCCGCTCCGCACCTTCCCTCCCTCCTGGCTGCGCGCCCCTGTGCCCGGGCTGCCTCCGGCCCCAAGCGCCGCTCCCCGCCCCGCGCCCCAGCGCCTCCCCCAGGACCCGGCCGGGCGCGGAGGGGGAGCGGCGGCAGAGCGCGCCCCAGCCCCACCGCGGAGGAGCCGCCGCCGCCGCCGCTCCTTCCCCATCAGCCACCAGCACGGAATGATCCTCCGCTCCCAGCCGGGCTGTCCCCCTGGCCGCTTTCACCGCTCCCTTATTGGCTTCCACCTCCCCTCGCCCGCCCCTATTGGCTCCGGCTTCGCGGTGCGGCGCCGCGATTGGCTGTCGTCGGTGTCAATCATCGCGGAGCCCCCGGGAGCGCCCGCCTCCGCAGTTATCAGGTTAGTGTTCGCCGCGGTGCTGGGGCTCGGGATTCCGAGCGGAGCTGGGTGAGCCCTCAAAGTCCCTCACCGCGGCGTCGGGGGGGTCTGCATCGGTGTCACTGCGAGCGGAGCCGGGGACCGCCAGCCGCGGACATGGACATGACGAAAAGGATCCACTTAGAGCTGCGGAACAGGACGCCCTCAGATGTAAGCAACGCAAAAATAACGATAATAATAATCACGATAATAATAAAAACCCATCCCGCGTTTATTTTTATTATCTTATTTTTTGTTGGTAAGGGGTGCGCATCCCGACCCCTCGAGGGGGAAGCCGCTGCTGCCCTTGAGGTGCTTACCTGTGCGCGGAGGGGATGGGGGGCTTACCCCGATTCGGGGTGCCCCAAGCGCGTTAAGGTCTAAAGGAGGGATGTTGGGGAGCAGCGGCTGCTCCTGACCCCCCCTCCCCTTAAACCGAGCGCGATGCCCGAGGAGGAGGAGGAGGAGGGGGGGGGGGGGGAAGGTCTGCCGGGCGTTTAAATAAAATAAGTTGGTGGCTGCTCTCTCTCGTGTTTAGTTGGCAAATATTTGTGCTGGGTGCTGGGCAGGGAGAGGCCGGCGGGGGCTGCGAGCGAGTTGGAAACGGTTTAGTTTAAAGTGCGTCTTCGTTTCTTTGCAGTGATCAGGCAGGAGAGACTGGGGAGCCATATTTGTAACTTTGTAGTGCTCATGAACGCGCCCTTTCTCTCTCTCTTCCCTCTTTTCCCTCTCTCCAGATGCTGAGAAGATAAAAGGAAAAGAATTTTTAAGGCAATGCTCGGCGGGGTTGGGTTGGGCTTTTTTTAAGACGGGGGGGGGAGGCAGCGATCGGGAATCGCCGCCGGTAGCGCGAGCGTTGAATTAATAATAATAATAATAAATTATGGCACGAAATACACGCACTCTCCACCCCCTCCATCCCCACACACGCACAGAAAGGCTGGATATGTGCGTGTGCGTGTTTTTCTCTTCTTCCCCCTCCCTTCTCTTCCCTTTCCTTTCCCTCTGTTTCCCCCCCCCCCTCCCTTTCCCCCTGGGGCCGGACTTCAGGTTGTTGTTCCGCGTCTGGCGGAATAAACGAGAGAGCGAGAAAAACTTTGTCAGGACAAAATAATTAATAACACAATGTTAACGATCATAATTAAACCCCGCCGCGATGGAGCTGGTGGCGGAGGTGGGGGGGGGAGGAAGAGCAGAGCAGGCGCGGCCCCCAACCCGCCTGGCGGGGCTCGAACCCGGGTCGCCAGGGCAGCGGGGCCGCCGCCGCCGCCAGGCCCTTGCATAATGGCCGTGGAGGGCGAGGTGCGCCCCGGGCCCCGCCGCGGAAGGGGAAGGGGAAGAAGGGGGAGAACGTACCTCTCTGGGGGCAGGGCGGAGGCGAGGCGGCGGGCAGCGGCCCCGCGGGTTGCCGGTGGCCGAGCGCGGTGTCCGAGGGACAAAGGCGGGCAGGCCGGTGTACCCTGCGCTTTAAAGTTTAAAAACTCCTGGGCCAGGCGGAGGAGGAGGACGGGAGGAGGAAGGGGGACGAGGGCTCCCGCCACCGCCGCGGCACACCGGCGGGCGGTGAAGCTGAGCCCCGGCCCGTTGTCGGGGCGCGGGGGGCACACTGAGGCCGCCCCGCCGAGCCCCCCGCGCTGCCGGCGCCACACCGCAAGTAGGACGCGGCGCCATGTTTTTTGCCTCTCCCCCCCCTCTTCCTCCTCCTCCTCCTCCTCCTCAGCCGCAGCGAGGGAACGGCCGGGCGCCGGCTTTGGAGCCGGGAGGGGAGCCCCGGCCCGGCCGCCTCCGTGCGGCCCTGCCGGTGTGGCTGTGCCCGTGCCCGTGCCCGCGGGTGTGTGAAGGTGCGACATGAGCGGAGGGGGCCTCCCCTTCGGCGCTGCGGACGGGCGGGCGCCCTCTCCGACATGACTGCCAGCCGCCGGGGCTGCCATTTTGTCGCCGAGCGCGGGGCGGGAGGAGGCTTGTGACGGCCGCGGCGGGACGAGCCAGGAGGGTAAAAAAAGGCGCCTCCCCCCCCCCCCTTATTGTCATTTTTAATTAGTATTATTTTTAATTATTATTTGGATTTAATTCCGCGGGTGCCGCTGTGGGAATGGGGAGGAAGGTAAAGGCCGATTCTCCCCCCCCCATGCTATGAGGATCGGACCCCGGCGGCGGGAGCGGGGCCCCGACGGTGTGAGGTGCCCCCGGGCAGGGAGCGGGGAGAACGCCTTCTTCCTGGGCAGGGCCCTGCGGGAAGGGAGGTCTCTGCTTATGGAGCTCCCGGGTTTTAATTATCCTTATTTTTAATGATTTTTTGGCCTTTTTTCCCTTCAGTTCCGGTCGATTTCCCATCGCTCCTACTGCTGGAAGCTTATTTAGCGTTTTAAACGCAGACCAGCGGCTTAAAGACTTGATCCAAAGTGCGCTAGGTATAAACTGCGCTTGGGTTTTACTCTGCTCTGTGTTAGGCCGTAGCTGGTTGCGAGCGCTGTGATCTGCGGGGGTTCTGTCCCTCCCGCACTCGGGAACCGGCAGCAGGTCAGTGTAACCTAAGGCTCATTGAACCTGTCACCACTTCTTACCTGCTGGCCTTTAACTCTGTCAGCGAGTCGTGTGTATCCCTCCTCCCGAGGTCACCTCCTCCCTTATCCACAGCTTTCTGGTTCCGTAGGAAGGGGGATAAAGATGCCAATTGGGAATAGTTCTGTTTAGAGCCATTAATTACAGATGTGCGCACGTGTGTCGGGGAGCATTAAGTGCACGGTTTGAAGCCTTGTTTCTCTACAGTACCTCTTAAAATGGAATCTAGCTAAACCCACCAAAGGCTTTAGCTAAAAGGCTTGGAACTGGCGGTTAAAAGCGAGCCTAATGCCAGTGTCATTTACCTATGGATTTTAGGAAGGCTGTGGGCATGAACGAGATGGTGCTGTGGATTGTTTTCCCTGGTTGCTGCTTTGATAGGTAGGTAGGATCATTATGTTCAAACTCTTAAGCTCAATGTAAATAGGGATGCTGGGGAGGGACTCTTCATTAGGGACTGTAGTGACAGGACAAGGGGTAATGGGTTCAAACTTAAACAG
>JBCJKH010014437.1:0-17939 GCA_039877255.1 Loriculus beryllinus | reverse complement strand
GGGTAAATAGCTTTCCTTTAGTATTGGTACCACGAACCCGATCCAAGAGACCCAGCTTTTGGCTACAAAATAAGCAAAAGTAATCATTTTCCTCCTTTGTACACTTTTAGCTTGTTTTCATGATGCTTTAAGTTTATAATGGGCTAAATAAATGTTTTGTACACAAGGACACTGCTGGGGCTACCATAATACATCAATGTCTTTGTAAGCAATGGTTAAGCTCCACAGATAATTAACTGCTTTTTTTGAGCATTTTTTGTATCGATGTTGAAAATGTTACCAGAGGGTCTTTGCTATCCTCTCCAGGTAATGTATCACGGTGTTTCAGATCCTGTAGCAAGTCTGCACATTAGTTATTAAGAAGGAAAATACTGCTACTTAGGTAGTTTTATTGTCTAATTATAAGGATGCTTGATTTCCCTGTTCAGCGCTTCCTCTAAGTACTGAGTTTATTGAAGGCTATTAAATTAATAACTCCTAGAATCATAGAATGGTTTGAGACCCTTTTCACTAGACCAGGTTGCTCCAAGCCCTGTCCAACCTGGCCTTGAACATTGCTAGGGATGGGGCAGCCACAGCTTCTCTGGGTAACTTGTGTCAGTGTCTCACTACCCTCACAGTAAAGAATGTCTTCCTCATATCTAATCTAAATCTCCCATTTCAGTTTAAAGCCATTGTCTCTTGTCCTATACCTACAAGCACTTGTAAAAAGTTCCTCTCCAGCTTTCTTATAAGCCCCTTTAGATACTGGAAGGCTGCTCTAATGTCTTCCCACAGCCTTCTCTTCTCCAGAGTCAGAACCCCAGCTGTATTCAGCCTGTCTTCATAGAGGAATTCTGCATAGCAGGAGTAAAATAAAGTCAGGTGTGCTGTGAACTAAAGAATCTATCAGCAAAATATTGTAAAGTCATTGCCAAGCAATAGCTAGGTAAGCAATAGGGCAGACTACCCAGTTCTCTTCACAATACACTTTCAGCCATCTCTCACTATATAGAAATTGAGGTGACCTATATGAATAAACTGACATATTTTGTTCCTCTGATGATTCCTTGCACTGTCCTCTCACAGGTACGTTTACCAAAGACATTTGTCCTTCAGTGACAACATATAGCTAGAATTTAATCTGCCTGCCACATCTACCTGCATTAATAACACTTCTAGTGTATTAATAACAGCCTAGTGAGTGTAACAGACTTAAAGGCAATTACTAATGCCAAAAAAAAGAGCAACACAAAAGGAATTTGCCATCAAGTAGATCAGCTTATATATGGTCTGAAGACTTTGTAGGCAACAGACAGTAAAAATATTTGATTTGCTTGTTCTCTTTGCTGATTAAATATCTGTTAATTACAAAACAAACAAAAAAAAAAAAAAAAAAGGGGGCTATGCCATGGGAAGAAAGCCTGCCTTTTAACCCATTCCTGGACATTGCAGTGTGGGACATCTATGGGGAGAGGTGCATTGAGCATACATGGCCAAGGGGGAGCTCTATGAGGGACACGGGTCAAGCAGGTTGAAGGGTGGGAGGGAAAAAGCCACCACAGCTAGCAGGTTTCTGATAGCCACATATGGGAGCAGAACTGAAGGACAAACAGCAGTGGTGACCAGGAAAGAGGTTTCATAGGTATGCAGAGGTATTTGTGCAGCACACTCAGCTGAAGCCACTAAGCTTGCTGGCAGGAGAGACAAGCATAGGTAGGGTCCACCATGCAAGGACACAGTGTGCAAAGATAGATGAAGACTTGTGTGGAGACTTTGCAATTGAAGGGTCTCACTCACAGAACTATCTATCCTCTGCTTAAGGAGTTATCATGGTCAGATGGATTATTTTTAAGCTCTATAATCTCTGGTGTCATTGGTGCACCTCTTCGAAAGAAGCATCTGTTTGTATCTCAGAGTTCTGTCTGTTGCAGTATCCCACTACAATGGAAGTTTTTAGGACATTCCTTTTAGAATGATAAAGGTGAGATTTAAAGACACATCACAGCTTTCATAGGAGTGCTGACTCTGGTAGGAATACTGCAGTTGTCCACATACAAAATTCCTGGCTGATCCTAGCATTGAACATTGCAGCTGTTGCAGGGGTTTCTGTTTAGTTGTTTGTTTTCTTTTTAAGATGAATTATTGGGGCCCTCTACTATCTGTTTCTGATTAATGTTTCTTTGACACAGAAGGTAATGAAATATGGGCTTCCTTGTCATAGAAGATGGAAGCACTAAACCTCTGTGTAAGTTTCTTTCAGGCCTTCTCAATTTACTTGTTGACAATATGACAATACTTGTGAATGCAATTTCTACAGCCTAGTAAATGCAGACACTTGCCCTGTCATTGCATGTATGAAGTGCACATGTGTGTGCAAGTATGGAAGTAGCAACTAAGAAGGACTTGTGTAAGTATGGAGATACAACAATCCTGATATATTTCCAGAAGATAAAAACATAGACTCAAAGAATTAGAACAGCCCAAGTCGATGGTATTAATGTTACTCAGACTTTGTGTCATTTCCTGAGGATTCATGGCATAGAGAGAAGAGATTCAAAATACAGACAAATATACAGAGCGAAAATCAGGGATTACTTCCTTCTTTGTATAAAAATAGGAGATGTTACTTATTGACATCTGCAGCAAATTAACCACGACAGAATGTGCATGGAAGTCTCACGTTCAGTCATAAGAACTTACTTAAATCATAACTTCCACAGTGCGTGCTTTTGGGTTGGGATCTTGATCTGATTGATACACCAAGGTGCTCTGAAGACTGAGCTGGTGGTGAGTGCAGAGTCCCAACAAGTGATTTGTGCTCTAACAAGATAGAGAGAAACCTACAGCCTCTCTTCTGCATCCCTTTCACAGAGGTCAGGTTTGAGAGCAGTAGTGCTTCACAAGACAGATGTCTTAATTCTGTGGCATTTCTGTGAAATCTGGATTCTTCAGATGCTCAGCTACCATATATACAGGAAATATATACACAGGAGAAGATGACAGCTACTGAGAAAGTTTCAAAAGGGCATGAAAAATAAAGTTGAGGAAGTGAATGTCAACTGACTGACTTTTGTGTGGTTTTATTTTGGGAAAATAAATAGGGAAAATAAACTATTATGTCTCACTAGTAATTAAATCAAAGTTTGAAGGAGGAATTAATTTCAAGAAGGATGGTCAAGAAGAGTCTGGAAACATGGCACATCACTGAAAAGGATGTGCACCAAATGTCTTGCTGAATGATAACGGTGTCAACCAGGCAATATAAACTGATGGGTATGAAAATGTTAGAGAGATTGAGCTTGTGAATTCTTCAATGTGAAGAAAGGAAAGATAGAGCAATTAAGCATGCTTGGCATGGTGGTAAAATAAGTTACAAGAAGGAAGGAATTGAAGCAATTTTTGGATGAGTAGTTCTAATCAGTGATAACAAAATAAAGTCATTTTTCTTTAGGTCTAAATTGTATGTACAACAGGCTTGTTGTGAAGATCAGCTTTTCCTGGTGGGGGTATCAATAAGTCGCCAATGACTCCCAAATGAAAGGGGAGACTGTAGTCCACCCATTCTGCAGGATTTTAAGACTGGACAACTTTGATGAAAATCTTCCAGGACGAGAAGGTTGAAATCTAGAAGTAAGCCTTAGATGATTTCCTCAAAGGCAAGTAGTGGTCACATTGTACACATTGGCTTTGAGTAACATATTGGATGGAACAATATAGAACACAGAGAAGTTCTCAAGACAAGAATATGTTTAAGGTGGAGAACCTCAAAGATGAAGAAGCAGAAAACTAGGTGTGACAGAAGATTGCTATTGCTTTTAAAAAGCATCTTAATATTGTGTTAGGAGATAGTTCTCATTACGTATGGCCGCCAACTCTCTTTCTAGAAACTCGTGTATTCCTTCAAAATGCATACCCTGATCTCTCAAATTTGCCCCTTAAAACTCCTGTAATACCTGCTTTCTTTACCAGAAGACAAGGAGGCACAAAGTGCATTGAAAGGATCTATAGGGATCAGACCAGCAGGAAAAGGCTCAGTGTATGATGTAAATTATCCAAAACATTACTCCTGAGGATCATTTTTGTTTCAGTATGAGACAGAAATATAGGCAATGCATGAAGAAATCTCTGCCACGGTGCTATACAAGAATAGGAGTGATCATGATTTCATATCCTACACATAGATCAAAACAGATCAAAATATTCCTCTGCATTTTGCATAAAAAGCTACTTATTTGCAGTGATATTTTTCCACTGCATATGTAAGCACACTCATTTATGGTTGTTTTTGGAGGGAAGGAGTTTAAGGTAGAGAATATCAATCAAAAGCTTTCCCAAATTCTCTTTCTAGGGGATTTCTCAACTTTCCTTGTTGATAAGTGTCAGTTTAGGAACAAATTGTTGCCCTGAGACTGTTGCTTGAGAATCCTAGGTTTAATAGCATTCCTCTGATCTGTTTGAAAAATAAAATATTTGAAAAGTTAAATGTCCTGCCAAAGATTAAACTTTTTACCTCTTTCTCTAATCACTGGGAAGTTAGCAACCTACAGTGCAGTTCAGCTCTATTTCACTTTGGGATGACTTTACATTTGGGAGGAACTTATCTTCTGTTATTGACTACAGAAAGATCTAGATGAGAAGTCATTAGTCTACGTTAAAGTTATCTATCTGAGGTGAAGCCTTCCTTGTTAATTGATTCTGATGATTAACCCTTAAAGTAACATTCGGATTCATAACAGTATATTTATGCAACAAATACAGATAATTGTGTTCATATCCAGGCAGCCAGAGCAGTGGAATCATCAAAAAAATAATTCATCAGCTTTACATGAAAAAATACAACAATATATTGTACACATTAAAAAAACCCAAAACAAAACCCAAGCTTCTTTCCAGGTAATGACTAGCTGTCATCAGAAAAAGAAAATGGACTTTATTCTCATTTCCAAGGGATGAAATCTGGGTCTGCTGGGGTTTTTGTTTTCATTGTGCTGTTTTAAAAAAAAAACAACTTAGGAAACATTTGTTCTAATGACACAATCTCCTTCATCGAAACAGCATGCTTGTAGCTCGGTCTCAGAGTATGAAACATGCGCAGATCACATCATCCTTCATGAGGATGGCTAGGACAGTGGTTCCCACCCACAGGGTCATGTACTGCTGCTTGTCTTTCAGGTTCCTCCTATTGATACTAGCTAACCTTTCTCCTCCTGGGACAGTGGTTTGCCTTTATCTGGATACCTTACATTCAATAAATACGAATCCCGACTTCCAGTGCAGTTCCAGAAACCAGGGGATTCAAATTAGTCCCAAACATGCTGATAAAAGTGAAGGTAGTTTCTCTGAATAGCTTGGATATGTTTCTGTTGCTTGTCTTGCATGATATTGCATCCCCTCCCCTGGATGAAATTAAAATATTCCCCAAACCTTTATCTTTGAAGTGGAGTCCCAGAATGAGAATTCCTCAACTCTGTGGTAGATGCAGATCTCCATAAAGGGAGGAAGGCAGAAGCAGTGCAGTTTGGCTTGGAAGTTTCTTACCTGAAGAAAAACTCAGCTCTCAGATTCTTGCTCTTCAAGAGCAGTGAGAATGATTTTGGACCATCTGAGAGATGAATTTGATGGCTGAATATACAAAGCATGTCTGGCTTCTGCAGCAGATGTTTTTCTCTTCCTCAGAATAAAGAGTGGGAACCACTGAACTAGAAATACTTTTCCAGAAACAGTCATGCAAGGAAATAATGCAGTTACATCCCATCATGCAAGTCAGATACTCTCCACTCTGTGCTTTGTCTAGTCTTGGAGTTTCATAAACAAATGGCACATGTATGAGAAGGAAAATAATGAATTAATGCTAGCAGTGAATCAAACACAGCCCTCTTCCATGTATTTACCATTCTCACCTAACACAGACTAATAGAAATCAAGAAATGTTTCCATATTTTTCACAGTTTAGCTAATCACTAGATTTTGTTGGCGTCAAGGAACTGGAAGCAAAAGGCAGTCATCCTTAATCCAATATTTTAGTACATTATCAGCTGTACTTGTATGAGTGAATGTAGCTTTGGAAAATTAAACATTCTGAATGAGATTTCCAGAAGTATGCTGCTTTGAACTATTCCCAATAGATTAACACAAAACTAACATTATGAGGACAGCCATGAACCCTGCAGTGAACACATTCAACTCATCTCAGAGAGTCCATGAGTTTTCTTGATATAAACCAAACAGCATTCTACACTTTCAAAGTACTTCTGAACTTTGGCCAATGGGCTTTCCCTTTTATCCATTAACATTCCTTGCTATAGAAAGGATCTCACAAAAATGCTCTATCGCAAAATATTTGAGTACAATTTCTTCACAACTAATGTCTTTATTTAAAGTTACTTTGCAGCCTGAATCTTGAGGTCTTAATTTGCATGCTTCTAATGTCTGAGGAGGAAATATCCGTTTTCAGCGAAGCAATTTTGATCCCCATCATTGGTATTTAAGAGCAGGCATGACTCTAAATCCAAACTCACCTACCATCTGGATTGTTTGCCCAGAAACATAACACAAATCCTAACTTGGGCTTAAATTTGATGCCCTTCAGAAAGAGAAAGAGCCCTTATGCACACTTTGGTTAGTGCCTCTTCTCATCCACACTTTCTATGATGATTTGAAATGGGTAAAAATAAACAATGTCACATAAATCCATGGGGAGAATGATCCAAGTTTGATTCTTTGTGAAAACAGGATGGATATTTTTCTTTAATGGATGCAGCCATCATGGATGTTGACCAACTCTTTACTTTGCAGTGACTTTGCAGTGAATATTTTGCACGGCCAATCATGCAATGAAAGAAATGGAGTGCTTCACTAGCAGGTCTCCAAAAGATAAAGAGCTTCAGCTAGAAAAGCTCAGTTGTGTGTCGATGATTTCATGGTTGTGAAATGAAGTGGGAATGAGAACAAAGAGCTGAAGTTGAATGATAGCAAGATGTTTGTGTGGAATAGAATAAAATGCTTGACAGTTTAGTCAAAATATTATTTCTGATGATATGTCTTTCAGATTCCTGAAGCACCACAAATTATTTCTGTGTCTCTTTGCAGGAAGATAAAATTCTTGCCCCACATCTTAGGTCACAGTTCAGCAAGATAGATAAGCATGTCACTAACTTTATTCAGATGATCAAAAGCATCCACTTGTTTTCCATTTGCTGAACCAGAACCCGCAAATACACATGCGGAGATGTTGTTCTACTGAACTCAGATGCAAAGTAACTTGCATGAATTTGTGTTGGCAGGGTTGGGACTGCATAAGGAATGTTATTTAGATCTTATATTATATTTTTCTTACAGTAAATTTCTACATTATTTGCAGAGTAGGTTAGTATCATTCTCATTCTGTGGAAACAGAGAAAAGCACTTGTTTCTAAGCAGATCATTGGCAGAGCCAAGATTATACCCATGTTTTCTGAACAGCAGAACAATGAATTATCTGCAAGGTCATGCAACTTTATTTTTATGCTTAAATAACTTTCCAGTCTTATAGCCCTTTTTATGGTGGTTAGATGAACTACTGTAGTAAAAACAGAAAGTGCAGGCAGAGAATGGCATGCAAGAAATATGAAAAGAGTAAGGCTTGATTGTTACTTGAATGTATATACCTAAGTTTTCTTGTGAGGCTTGATCCAAAGAATGACTCCCTACTAAACATGACATTACTGTAAAGTGAAGAAAAGTTATTAAGATGAGACGTTAATGATTACCCATGAAAAGCTCTATGAAAAAGAGTGGGAACAGCCTTTCATTTGTAATTAATGTAGTGTGCAGATCAGAGTGGCTTTTTTTTATTCCTTCCTGTTTTGGACAGATGTATTAAGAAGAAATGTTGGCAGTGAAATTTTCCACCTTTAAAAATATGATTTTATTTTCATTATGCTGTTACTACTGGCAATACAGAAATGCACTACGTTATATGCACTCTTTCATACTCGCATAATAGGGAGGACTAGATTTCATGGGCTGCTAGGTTACAGCACTGATTAAGGAAAAACAAGGTAGTGGCATCTATGGCATGAAGTCAGTCAGCTCCTCACCAGTGAGCAGTGAATAACATAACCCCAGCTCTTCCTGGTTTTGGGGAATACAGAGAGCACGTAGGGAAAATGCTACTCTTAAGAGAGCAGCATCAGATGTTCACTTCACTGCTTACAGAACCCAACCTACTGTTTAGCTGAAGGGTAGTCCAATGTGCTTTTCATCGTATCTGACATCTTCACAGCTTTAGTTTAAAGGGAGCTTCAATAAAGCCTTGGGCTGCTGCCAAACTTTAATTGGCGTTCTACAATCACAAGTCCTTCCCAGCAGACCTGCCTTGTGATCCAGCTTCTGAAACGGACTCTTCCACTATGTTGTCTCCTGTGTGTTTTTCCCAAATGGTCTAAGAACAAGAAGCTGTGTCTAGCTGTGACTTTGTCATGATGCCAACTCCGGTTTCCAAGGATTGATCCTAGAAGGACCTCTCATGGAGTTCAGCTCCATTACTGTGGAATTCCTAAAGAGCTTTCACACCACTGAATAGAAAACCTGCTGCTGAAAGTGCCACTCATCCTCAAATTTTCATACAGGAAGGCCTTATTTTAGTTTACTAACCAGTTAATTTTTCTGACTCTTTTGGGCAAGCTTTGGACCAATTTTTCTCTCCTTTATCAATCACTAGTCAGACAAAACTGTTTATTACCACAGCTCTCCCATTAAGTACTTAACTGAAGCAAGAACCTGGATACTGAGTGCATTTGTGGGCTATTCTCTCCAATAGGACTGTGTTCCCTTATTGCTCATTTATTTCAACAGAGCCTTAAACACAAACTGCAATGAAGTATGAGTAATACTTTCCATACTAAATCACTGTAGGAGGAAGATGATTTTTTTTTTTTTTAATTATCTGGTCTGTAAATAAGAGTTTTATAAAAGATGAGAGGTGGTACTGTCAAAACAACCAGATTTTATGGCTGAGTCCCATGTCTACTGAAGTCAGTGGATGCTCCCACAAGTACCATCATCAGTCTGTTTACCTGAAGGGTTTCCAACCCTTTTAATTGACTGCTTACTTCCACAAACACATTCCTGCTAACAGGAAAGCTCTAACGCAGGTTTACTGATTATTTTGCTGAAGGTTATTATATATGTCACAACATAAAATCAAGATCTATCCAGCTAGAGAAAGGGGCCTTGGGATTACAGTTTTACAGATTTTGAGCCGTGAGTCATTCTTTTCCATTTTTAATCCAGTGCATCAACATAAAATGACTTCTTCTACTGACCTTAAGGATACATTAACTCAGAAGCTATTCCACAAACTGTTCTGCCACTGCAGGTGCAGGTGCTTCTCTAGTGAGGCTGTGACCAACAGCAAACTGCAGCAATCATTCACTTGCCTATTTTTAATCTGCTGCTGCATCTGAGTCAGAACATGTTTTGGCTTAATGTATGGAGTTACAGACTCAAAAAGGATTTCAGGTCCTAAGCTCTCTCCTACATATTAAACGCCAGAATTCAGCTGCTGCCAAAATGGAGATGGCTAAAATCTCCAGACACCTACATTAATACAACTGAGCTTCCTCATGACTGCTTACCAGGGGCAGTGTCATGGATGTACAGAACTCAAGATTCATACGGGTTCACAAACTAGGTAACTGTCTTTGAAGAGGAGCAGGTTAGCTCATGATAATGGTGACAGGAGGGGGAACATAGGCATCTTTTCCAAATAATTCAGCACTACAGCACTTGCCTGTATAGTAAAAACTTGGGATAGGTTTTTCTTATCTGTTAAAGGAGGTTTGAACCCCAAACATTCGTAGCAGAACTGCAAGTGTGAATGTTTTTCCCCACTTGCCTTACTGAAGCCGTCATGTGTTGCATGAGATGTTTAAAAGCAAAAAGAAAAAGATAACTTTTCATCAGGACAGGGTCTGGAACCCAGGCTTGCCTGCTAACAGCTTTCAAATTTTTTCTCTGTGCTGCAAATGGGGATGCAAATAGAAATAGCTTAAGCACAGGTCTGAGGAACTATTCATCCTTTTCATTGCTATTCACTTGCATTGTGGGTGATCCATTGATAGCAGTTCAGCATTAAGTATTTCATGTTTTCAGCCTAAGAAGTTGAATTATTCTATGTGCTTTTAAATCTGCAGCTTAGCTGGAGGGGGTTATAAATATACCATTTCCATCTGAGACCTTGTAGGTTGACTGACAATGACTGCTCTGCTGTAGTCTTCAGTGACTGATCGGTATTAGGATTGATGATTCCTGCTGGTAAACTCTCCCAAAGCAACTGGAAACTTTACCACCTGTTTCAGCAGGGGTGGGACCAAGGCCTCAAACCTAATGTATCTTTTCTATTACTGCCAGAGAGATTGGCTATGCTGCTGATCCAGCTTAGCTATCCATCTTAGTATTTATGGTCCAGAAATCTTTGCACATGGCGAACTACACAGACTTGATCCCTTTCATGGCAACATTGTTCTGTACAGGACTGTTAAGCAATAACGTGAAGCAGAACTTTAAAGTCATCCCAGAAGGATCTGGATGCTAAATCCTGGTTTTCTGACATGGATCAGGAGAAATATAGACCACGATTAATCATAACAAACAATAAAGCTGTTTACAGACAATCAGCAAGCAACACTGCATTTATATGATTAGTATTTTAGCTGTGTTGTTAAATTGGGAAAAAAGCAAGCAATTAGGAAATGAATTGGTTAATCATTTTTAATGACTATCTGTAGTGTTAGTAGCATGTTTTGGTTAACAGCTCATGAATCCACAAAGAACCATTTAACCTGCATCCTCCAACAACTGTATTAAAACAAGGCTATAATAATGGCAGCTACATACCTGGCAGTGCCATCCAATTGCTCTTTCCTTTTATAGAAGAAAGGAAGCATTACAAGAAAACAAGGAGAGAAGAATTACATAATAAATTCAGCAAATTTTTAAAACATAAATTGCAAATATCTTGCTAATAGTTTATACCTCTTTTGTTCTGTGATAGCAGAATAAAAGCTGCATTTTCAACTAGTCATAAAGCAAAGAAAGCGATATAGGTTCCTGAAACCAATCTGTGCTGCTTAGTCTGGCAATCCAGTCTTTGGTGAGAAGTGAACTCCATTACCTTCCCTCCCAGGACCTTATTTGCAAAGCACCTCTTAAATTTCAGGTCACATTTGAATCACAGAAGAACCTACATACAACAAACAAGCTTGAAGTCACAGTAATGAACCCAGACTTCAGGTGAGCCTGAGAATTATTCTCTGAACAAAGCCTGAAGTCAAGAAACCCTCTAGAAATGATTCTGTAATGGAGAATTTGTGAATAAATAGAGAGTGAGAAGGAATAAGAAAAGGGAAATACAGTAAGCATCAATTAAACATTTGTGGTGTCTTTTCTTGAGGTTTCCTTTTTGACATATGTGAAATCAATCCTAAAGAAGTATATTGTGAATATAATAAAGAAAGACTTAGCTTTTCTAATTTGCCCTTTGTGAAGGTAGGTGCCTGAAATGTTTCTGCAGGTCAATTTTGAGCAGCAGCTACAGTTGCAATATTAGCTCATTGAGCACAACTTATATGTGGAGCCCTCTGAGCTGAGCAGTAGTTTAAGGGTGCATTTTTTCAGAGAATGAGGCATAACAGCAGGTCCAGAATGAAAGTTTAAGCATAAACTTGGATAAGTAATGCCCGCTACAAGCAGCTGATAGTCTATAGCTAAAAGTCTTGGTTTCATAGGACAAAAATTTTAACATGTTAAGACCTCAAGGTGAGGGAAGTACCTGTTTGAAAGACAAGAAAAATGAGGATCATACAGCCTCATAACCATAAACATATAAGCATCCATTGTCTGAATGTATTTAGGTATGGAATGTTTTCCACTGAACTCAGAAGTGGTGACTAAAACAAAACCATGACCCCAACTCCCCAGAAAAGTCTTCTTGTGAACCTTCAGTGAATAGCTTCAGTGGAAGACAGTTTTAAACAACGCTTTGGCTGTCATCCACTGAGTTACCCCTTGAGCAACTGGTATTGCCAAAAGAGAAGGCTTTAACAAGCATTAATTCTGTTCACATGCCATGGCCACCTCTGAGAACAACAAAATTCTCAGGCCTGAAGTAAAGAAGGAAAACTAAGATTTTTTCTGCATAGCCCACAACTTAAAACACATGAATGCATCATAGTGGGTGTGAGAAGTACAGGCATCTCTGAAATCCAGGGCTAAAACTTTATTAGGATCAAAGCCACAGAGGGAGAAAATGAGATTTCCAGGGTGATAAACTCCTAAGCCTTACAAATGGAAGGTGATGGTGAGATAGCCTTCTCTATTTAATGCCAACGTGAGAACTACTGATTGAGTAATCCATGTGTCCCAATACGTCCCTCCAAGCGAATGGAAAAGAAATAGATCCAGAAGCCAAAAGCATGATTTTCATTCTCAGTGAGGAAGTTAACTGGCAATGATCTGTTACCTGCCTCACTGATCTATATAAAGTCTATGCTTCTTGTCCTTTTACTTCACAGAAAATAGGGAGGTTGGACAATGCACTTACCTGAAAAATGGAAATGATACAATTGATTCATAAAACCTCCAAGTAGCAACTAGATCAATCCTGTTGGGGTTAGTAGCATAGTATCTCCAGGCAGCCTGAATTACAAGGGAAAGGAAATAACTAGTTTTAGATTAAGCTATTCCCCAAGCTGACAGCAGCCAGATTGCTTTAAACAACATAACAATGCACCTGAATGACTATCTAGAGATTAGTTACCCATCAGCCATACTTAAGGAGTGTCACCATATGGATAAATTATTGACACTGGATTACAGCACTAGGAAGGCTGTTAAAGGAACCAGGACATGGAGAGAACTACCAACATCAACAAGACATTACATTTGACTGAACTTGTTTTATTCTCCTGTCTAGTGTGTCTAAAAGAGCTTCAATCACTGCTGGATTTGTCCACTATTTTTGGCTTAAGCTAGTTTACTATCTAGTGTATCTTCACAGGAAAGTTTGCTGAGCAATTTTGTATTTCAGCATTTAGCTCTAATCGGAATTCTTTCAGCACATACCTGAAACCACTGTAGCTAAATTAGCTCCTGCTAAGTGGAGATGCTTTGATTTAAAAGGTGAGTTCAATTCACAGCTCATCCCTGCAGCCCATTCTGTTTGCTAACGAGTGGTTTTAATGGGAATAGCATAATAAGCCACTCAGCCTATTTCCTGAGGACTGGTTTGATCCTGAGCAGTCTCAAACAACAATGCTTCCATCTGATATCACAGAACCTTTTTTTGTTCCTTTATGGAAATGCTGCCATTGACTTCACTGCCATCAGGGTGAGCTCCACACTTACTACAAGTAACTCCTGTCAAATTTGTCATTCCCTGAATTAGTAATTTTAAGCTTTATTTTCTGAATTGGTAGCAAAGGCCATAACTGATGTCCAAGTAAGATAAGGAGTCTCTTCCCATCAAATCCTCTGATAGTCCAGTGACATAAAAGACTCAGGGTGTGTTTCAGTTTTTACAAACCACACATACTATTTACATCATTTGCCTCGATTGAAATAGTCATTTGTCTGTTGCGTTATTTCTATTGCTGTTTTCACATCAATAACAACTTAACTTTGTTTGCACATAAAAGCACTCTTGCGGAGGAACTGACAAAACCTGGATTCTGGGAAGAATATGCTTTCGACAGCTTGTTTTCTGTGATTTTGTGGCGCTAATGCAGCAGTTGGTTGGTTTCCAGAAGCTGGCAGATGAGAAAAGACACTAAAGACACTATAGACACTGTTCTTCAGAAAGGTATTCTGGGAATTGAAAGACTCCCTCCTCAAAAACTGTGAGAATCTCTGGATTATCTTGCTCAATGTGAAAAAACACCTAACTCCTCTGTAAACACAGCTTCTCACCTCCTGCAATGGGAAATGAGAATTTGGGAAGGGGTCACCCTTGTTTATGTGATGTAGCTGTCTTCATACACAACACTTTATCAAGGAGAGGATAAGTAGCTGCAAACCTGGATGAGTTCAGCTGCTGGCTTTCTTCTTTTCTCAAAATGCTTTTGACGATGTTGCTCCTGGACCTTCAGTGCCAGCCCTGAGCCCAAAATGCCCTGAAAGCACAGAGGATGCAAGATTTTAGGTGATTCTTACTCAAAAAAAGAATGGATTAATGATGAGAGGAAACAGGCCTATGGGTGGAGAAGGAGATGACTACATGGAAGCTTTATGCAGTGCAGCATGACCTTCTTATTGTTCCACTCACAAGACATGAGGCTTTCATGATCCTCTCAAGGACCACAGGCCACATCGTATCATCTTAAGGTCCTCAACAGGTTTCTTGTCTACTGCTTTCCAAGCTGGAGATACCAAGCTGGTGTATTACTTTCCACTCAGGTAGACACAGTGTGCTTGTGTGATAAAAGAGCTATGCTAGCCATACTCTGGATTTGGGTGTGTGGAACTTCCTATTCTTTGTAAAATACTTTCCATGTCTTGATGTAAAGGAAAAATATCCTAAAATCTGGACTTGGCATGGTTTCTGTTGCTATTCAACCCACCTCACCCAGATCTTGTTTCACTCTTACCTGAGGACTTTGCAGACAAAGCAAATATTTGGCCCATGTAACACAAAAAAGCAATATACTTTCAAGAGCAATTTAGAGATCATTTCTTAAGTAACCAGAGGACAATTCACATGGCTAGGTCAAAAATACCTCTACTGTCATCTGCTATCTAAATCCCCTTTAATCTTAGTGGGTAGAAATGACATTTCCATGGTGGTGTCAGGGACCTTCTCTAGGAATTATTTCCCCAGACAGATGACATGAAATACTCTGCACAGCTGCACTGGTTATAAAGGATGGCCACTGGTCTGTGATGATGGCTCACATGTAGATCTTTAACTTGCAAGTGTTCAGAGGTGGGTAAGGTGGATTCAACCCTAATTTTTAAAACAACAGGCCCCAAATCCTTTAAAAACACGTCTTGTGTGGCCATGTCAGTACCAGTAAACTAACCCGGGCCAGGGTACAGGCTCATAAAGTGCCCTGTGACTGCCCAGACTGTTCACTTGCTGGATTAATTCTACCCTCTGCCAAGTAGCACTGTCTCAGACAGTGCCCACACATGGTTCAAGGATTATTGGTGTATCACATATCAAATAAGCTGCATGCACATTTGGGGAGAAAGGAGTTTGATTTACTGATCTAGACCAGATCAAGTGTCTGAATCACTTCTTAACAAGAGATTTTGATTCCACTGGCGGTTTTGATTGCCTTCATTTTGCTGTGGCTAACAGAGGAGGGGGAAGGTACTTACTGCAGGAAGAGCAAAGAAAGACACTCCAATGAGAGAGAAAGTAGCTGCAATCAGCCGTCCCTCCCATGTTTTGGGGGTCTTGTCGCCATACCCAATCGTAGCGAGGGTGATCTGTGGGCAGAATGACCAGGACTTCTCATAAGAAAAACAAAGCCAAAAGCTCTACTTTAAATGTCACCATGAAACATGCATTTAGCTCTGTGGGTGCTCATGCAACTTCCTCACGTAGGATCTTGATGATGGGCCAACCAATTATTTTAATGGTATCATAGTCCAGAGGTATTGCGATAGGGAGAATGGAATTAGTTTTAGAGCAGCTGCCTCTCTAGTATGCATTTGCTGAATGGGAACTCTATATGACATTCCATACAAAGTGAGTCTTGTGCCCACCACGACAGCACGCTTAGGAATGGGACTTGCCAGTTAATAGCTTGCAGAGCTTTAGCAACCGATCAGGACTACCTCTTTTGGAAGTCCCAGTGTTCTTAAAACAAAGATGACATTGTGAAAACCTCCTTTCCTACAGAGTTGCTTATTTCTGACTGTGTATCTCTTATCACCAGTGAGACTTTACCTAAGTGTCCTGGATATGAAACGATATGAAAATATCCAGGTGTTCCATGCAACAACTGGGACCTTTTAATTAACAATGGGATGGAGGCACCTTGCCATTTATGAGTGAACTACGCCAACTAAAAAATATGCTACTAAAGTTTAGTCACACCGTGTTATGGAGTCCCATGTAAAGCAACATGAATTCTGTCTACCAGGTGGCAGGAATAGTTTGTGATCAAATGAGCAGTGGTGCAAACCAATGCTCCTCCCTTCATCAGAAGAGGCAAGAACAGATGTATCAAAGATCCCTCTTGCTCAGTATTCTACAACCAGTGCCATACCCTGATCAGTTCTGGGGGTATGCACGTTGAGACGTGAGAATTGTTGAATTATCCTTTCCAGAAACATTTTTCTACTTCCCATATCAGAATCCAGAGAAATCTTCAGTCACTGGCTCTTTATAGATTAAACTCCCTTGAGTGTCTATCAATACTGCCTAAGCCTTTGATACACTTCGGTAGTCCAACAGAACAGTCCATTGGCCAGCTCTGGTTCTACCACTTTCTGAGAGATGTAGCTCTCATAGGCAGGCTACTGCTGTCATGAGAGCTTAGTCTCCCATAGGCATATGTTCTATCAGTGCAGTTATACATCAAAAGACACTCCTCTAAAAGAGTGGTTTCCCAGAAACCAGCAGAGACTGATTTCCAAAAGAGGTTTAAGCACCTAAAGGCCTTTGTCTGACTGAAAATCAACAGTGTTGTAAGATCTGCTACTCGGTTGTAGGGTCATCCATACTCTGGTAATGTTTTACCAGTAACATGCTTTTCACCCCAAAGTAGCACCACTGTGATCCCTAGCATCACTAACATATTTTATCTATTCTTGGATATGAAGATTCTAGATAAGATATTTTTGGAGTCACTTACCAGCCCCCACCACAGTGCATCTGCATAAGTTTCAAACTCTTCCTTCATCTCCACCCCATTAGCATCCTTTTCAGGAACATCTTTTTCAACCAGATAAACAAGAAACGAGGATAGGATGAGCGTCAGGAACCCGATGTACCAAGCAGTGATGAGCTCCTGCAAAAGAAACAGATGGAGAATGGAGGGGCTGAAAACACCCTCAATACCCACTGAGGCAGAGTAAATGCCAAGAGAGAAGCATGAAGCTGATAACAGCAGAGTTGTTGTTGCTGCTTGGTCACAACCCATGGCCACCCCAGCTCAGCACTGGGAAATAATGCAGAGATTTACAAGAATTAGACCATACATGGCATGTTCCTTGTGTACAGCTTGGAGCAATCTGTAGTTATAGTTCTGCATAAAGCTGAGTTAAGGGCTTAGCTGCACCCATGATGGAGGATGCTGCAGGGCTCTGTTTCTGACCATGACTCTTCGCATTCTGGCTGCCCATAGGTTTGGTCAGTTTTGGCAGGCAAATAACAGCTCTGCCCAATCCCTACTTCCAGAGAGGCAAGGCTGCAGGGTCCTCCATGAGTTCTGTTTTCACAATGAATTAACGCAATAAGAACAGACCTGGAAAATCATCTGTGTGGAAAAGACCCTGAGCTTCCTTAGTTTAGAGACAGTGACTAAAAGTAGAGTGTGTGGCTAAACCCACTGAGGTGGGAGGTACAGCAACCCAAGTTAAATTCCCAACAATGTCTGAAACAAAGCAGAAATATTTTTGGTGAAGATCTTCCAAAGTGGGTAAAAGTCAGTGTTGCACTTCCTTTCATTATGTGAGAACTGCATTAAAATAAAATTAAAATAAAATAAAATAATAAAATAATATAAAATAAAATAAGAAAATAAAATAAATTAAATAAATAATAAAATAAAATTTAGAAAAATAATAAAATAAAATGAAATAAAATAAAATAAAATAAAATAAATAAAATAAAATAAAATAAAATAAAATAAAATAAAATAAAATAAAAAAAATAAAATAAAATAAAATAAAATAAGATAAAATAAAATAAAATAAAATAAAATAAAATAAAATAAAATAAAATAAAATAAAATAAAATAAAATAAAAT
>JBCJKH010014435.1:15913-31989 GCA_039877255.1 Loriculus beryllinus | reverse complement strand
CCATGGCAGGGGGGTTGGAACTAGATGATCTTAAGGTCCTTTCCAACCCTAACTATTCTATGATTCTATGATTCTATAATCCTGAAGTAGCAAAACAGTAACTCTGTAATGAACTGAACTTTGGTCTTGCAAAAATATCAAACCAGCAGCAGAACTGTTCCTTACTGTTCCATGGACAACACCAGAACGATTAACATCTTGTAGACAGCACTGTATATAAATTTTTCTTTCTGCCAGGATCAGTTTTAAAGTAGCAGCTTTATAGGGACATATTTTATCAAGGGCAAGACATACTAGGAGCCAGAATAAACTTGTGACAGATAATTTGTCAAACATATATAAGCTTAGAACAGTATAGATGAAGGGCTGAATAGCTAAGTTGACAAAGATCCTGACAATAGCAGCCCAGCAGAAAAGAATTTACAATATTTTCTCCTGCAGCTCTAAAATTGTCTATTCAGGATACCATTCACAGAGCAGGAATAGCAGGCATAATTTTGACATACAGCATGTTTTGAATTAATAATGAAATGTATTACAGAAAATAAACTCAATGGCACATTTCTGCTAATATGATTCTTTATGTTGGAAGGTGTATTTATTGTGTTACATGCAACCCCGGAGGAAGTAGTACATGTGCTTTTCTCCAAAATGCAACACTTCCCATGGGAAGTTTGGCCCTTAGAAGACTGTCTGCTAATGTTATGTAAAAACTGCACGCAAACTAAATTGTGCTGTGATGAACTCTGTAAATGTACTCTTAAAGAAATCATACATGTTATACACTTGGAGAGGGGAGAGAATCCTAACAACTCTGTTGTTTACCTCATCACTTTTGAAGAGTTCACATATTATTTTCTATTCCAAACTGCACTGCCCTGAAGGGTGTCTATGTAATAAGAAATTATCTGTTTTTATCAAGTTACTTACATTAAATGCTTTGCTATTTAATCTAATGAAGACATACATAGAAACTATTCAGTGTATTTATTTTCATCCTGCTCATACCTGGCCTTTCCACTAATTTGATGTGTAACTAAGCTAACTTTTGAAACACACTTGTATAATCTTCAGTGTTACCTAGTTACAAATGTAAAGTCTTTTCTTCTGGCAAAAGCATCAATATAAAAACTGAATTTGCTTTCACAAAGGTTATGTGTTATGAAATAATATTAGCACTTCCAAGAAAGCACAAAAAGATACTCCAAAATCAGCAGCAATTTAGAAGTTAGGTTACAACAGTCACTAAGAAATATTAAGACAGCATATCCTAAAGTCATGCCCACTAAACATTTCCAGTCATTTTATCATTTTCCCCTGGTAATGTTCAGCTTCCTACCTTGTTTCTGAACTAAAGCCAGAGAAAGCAAACATCACTGTAGAAGTGTAGAGACCGAAGGACAGGCCTAAAGCTAAGAAATGCTTTGCTGGGTTGGCAAAATTTAGTAATGAAATAAGAAACATTTTTACTAAACAGCAGTGTTGTGAAAATAATGATGTACAGTCGTAGTTCTAATACAAGCAAATAATGCTCACCAGTGAGCTTTACAAAGAAAACATACGTTTGCTTGTTTGCTAAATTTTAACAGTACTACCAGTTTGTCTACTAAGGACTGTCAAACTGAAAAACAGGTCAAAATCTGATCTTATCTTTTCTAATTCTTGATAAAAATCTGGTTCACTACTCTCAGCTGTGTAGAAAATCACACATAACAAACTCCTTTATTACCTGTAGTTAAAAAAGATTTTTAGCTGTCCATGTCTAGCAAATTAATTATTTTGGAGTTCTTAATTATAAACTTCTCAAAATCAAGTTTCTGTCACTAACAAAAACCATTCATCTCCTTCCACAAGAGGTCCTGAATGGGAATACCTTTTATTAATTATCTCAGTTTATAGAACAGCACACACAATATTCTGTCACCCTCAAAGGAATGTAAAGACAAACTCGAAGATGAGGATGAGGAAGCATATTGTCCAAACGACTGAAGAAATACTTGACAGATTCAATCTTGGAAATAATTATAGGATTATTTGACAACTGAAGCATCTCTGGAACTCTAACAATCATTCCATTTCTACCATACTGAATATTAGAAATACACTGCTATCAAGCACTGCTTAAATTAATAAAGCATTCCCCAATAACAGTATAAACAATTTAGTAAGCTGAAAAGCTCACAGTCTTCAATTGTTGTTTAAAACCTAAGTTAAAAAATACTAAATATTTTCTAAAGGCATTTCAGAAATTAAACTAATGAACTGCTAGAGAAAGGACTGTAATAATAATAAAGACTTTCTCCACTTTTCCTCTGTATTGGGCTGCAAAGAGGTAGCATGACACCAGCAGTCTTTGCTAATCTGCAAAATGTCCTATATGGGTTATTGCACTATTAAAAAATGGTGTGACCTCACATTCCTCAGAGCACAAAAAGATAATTCATCAATACTGAAAAACTCTTTCAAAGAAACTTTTCCAAGGAATACTTGGAATTGCTGGGATAGTTTTAAAGGACACCAATGAATGACAATCAGAACTGTTCTCTGAGAATTTTTATTTAGGATCTGTAAACAACATACTTTAAGTGTAAACAACATACTTTAAGTATAGACTCATAGATAAAAACTCCACTTCACCTTGGTTTGGTCTAGGTACTGAGAGCTGTTTCTCAGCTGGTATTTATACTCCTTTCAATTTATAGACTCCTACTGACTTGAACTGTATCTTTGGATGCATTTTATCTGACTGGTAAAGGCAGTAGCTTAGCTCCACTGGCAAGACAAAACTGAGAGGTTTGCTCTCACAGTAGCATGTTTCTGCCACATCTTTCAGTAACTTCCTCATTGCTACAGGAATGCAATTAATACTGAACAAGCCACAGACTGATTCCACAACTGCTTACAAAAAAATAAAAAATCATCAAGCTAAAGCAGCATCAAATCCAACTTTGGCAGACAAGTCATGTCCTTTTCCTGAATGCTGCCTATCCTCCAAGGGTGCAGAGAAAGCTCAGATTTTACTTTATACATATATGGAAGTATAAAAGTCCATTTTATGATTACATCATTATTACATTTATTTCATATGCATAAAGTACATACATACACCTATACACACATATGTGTGTGCGTGTCTGTATACGCGCTTACATATGTGGGAGTGGCAAGTCACAATTAATTGACTGAGATTTAAGAGTGATATGTGTAACATGCAGGAAACGCAAACTTAAAAGACTCCCCAGATCATGGAAGATGAAAGAACATCACTGTCTCTACTCAGAATAAACACAAATGAGAGGATTATGTAACTTTGCAAGTCAGGTCAAATGCATCAAGGATACAGTACTCAAAGTCAGGAAGTACGAACGTGCAAATTGAAAGGGGTACAAATATCAGCTGAGAAACAGCAGATGGTACTTGGACCAAAACAAGGTAGAACATAATCTTTATATCCATCTACAACTACAATGTTTTTTACATTTACTAAATATAAAGGTATCATAGAACAGTACTGCCTGTAATTCGCTAATATCTTTCTGAAATATGCTGGGAAACTTGTTACGTAGCCCTTACAGACATTAAATGTTGACTAAATTAGCACCCACTTATCTTTGTGCTTCATTCTCATCTAGGTTACCAAAATGTTTTTAAAGCATTTAAAATAGATTGACAAGTTGTACCTGCTATTTCTCTAAGTATAGCTGTATGATCATTTTCTGCCAACTTCACAAATCCAACTTCATTTTTGAAGTGATGAATTCCTTGAAAAGACAAATCCACAGTTTTTCCTTTCAGGAGATCTTCTATAAAATTTCTGCTGTCTGAAAGAGCACCAACTGCTCTGTCAAGAGGAAAGAAAATATCTATTTGAAAGTTGTTTACATTGCTAGTAATCATTATTCTATGATTCTCTGTAAAAAAAAAAAATCACAAAGTTTTATTACTATCAATTTACTATCTACTCAAATACTTTTGCACTACTTCCTGCCAACGCACTCAGTATTATTACCATTTTATAAAGGTAAACTCGTTCATACACCCAGCTGTAAACCACAGAAATAATAAGGCAGACCTGGCAACAGTTGTAATTCCTCAACAGAGTATATCTCAGTCCTCAACATGACTACATATTATGATAACAGTGGTTCTATTACTCTGTGCACTTCATTTAAATAAGATTCTTACTTGGAAGCCCTTGGTTTTCCATTCTTAAAGTAATTAACTTTTTCATTAATTTTCATTAATTTTTTCAGCTATCAGTTATTTCCAATTATTACAAGAAGTAGAATTCTAAACTGATGCTTACTTTCTTTAAGGGATAAGTAGCATGCACACATAGTGCACGTGTAACTTAGGAATGAGGCGCAAGCCTGGTAGCTTTTTAATAATTTTATTAGCCACATTAAGTGTACGTATGACTACATGAAATATTTGGTTTGACCTGCACTTGAAGTGATTCACTTGCTAAACAAAAACCATATAAGCATTCTTAGTGTCTTCTAAAGTGCTCTCACACTCTCACAGTTTTTACTTCTACTGAAAGAAACTGAATTTTCACTAAAACTATCCTTACTTTCTGAACGCTAGATGGCAGTAACACGTTAAAAACGTTGGAGAGAGTTTCCTTCACTTTTTCTGTTCTAGCTGGATGAAAACCACCACTATGATTTTTAAAGCAAGCTAAAATTATAGTCTTTAAGCCTGTACAATTACAAACAACCCTACACACGTTTCCATTGTGTTTGACAAGATGGACTCTTGATGAGAACTATGCATTTAATTGAAACCTAGGCCAGGATAAAAAGGGTGTTAACGGGGACTACACGACAAAATACCTTTATTTGATGTAGTCCTCCTGTGGCTTTTTATGCAGCTTTAATCTACAGCCTCAAAGTACTTTATACCCTATATAGACACTTTAAACAACAATGCCATTACTTGTTCCTTAGCAAAGATATTTTTCTTTCAGCATAATCTCTGCCACTTAGTTACCCTTTTATTACCATTAAACAAGCCTGCTCCTGTGTCATCCACATGTACTATACTTCAAGACCCTTTAAACCCACCATCTAATATTGATTATACCTGTCAGATTACTTCTCAGGTAATCATGTGTAGGTTTATTTACTCACATGAACCTGAAAATTGCTCCAAACCAAATACTCCAAAGGTATTTCAAATACTCTGTGTCAGACTGCAGCAGGCTTCCAAGTAGTGAATCATGCAAATACCTAAAACCAATCTCTGGATTTTTTTGCATCTGAGAACTAGTACACAGAGAGCCATGGAAAGCTCTGATCACAAGCTGAACAAAGTATTATATTTCCACACTTTAGGATGTGCAGGAGAACTCCACCTGATTAGGTCTATGAAAGGTCAATTTAAAGAGTGGAATGTGTTTTCAGTTTAGCACTGTGTCACTTAGATTTAGTTCTTCTTTTTCTTTAATAGATAATCTTGTATACACTAAAATATTTAGAAGAATAGCTGTCATCTCACTCTAGAATATTTTGCATTTTTGCATTCTATCAATCACCTTATAACATCTAACAATTGCTTTCTAAGAATAATGCACAAGGACAAACATTTCCACTGAAGTCAATAGCAACAAACACAACAGTGCTATCTTCTTGTTATTTCATACCAAATAGTATTTACTATGCCAAACAGTAGTTACACTCAGTGCAACTAACCCTCAGGGATAACAAAAAAGTTTACAAGCGTTTTGCTCCAAAGTGGGGAAAGGGAATTAAGAAAAAAAAAAAAAGCCTTAAACAGAATATTCTAGGTGAATACAAACCAGGATTACAGAAGCAGTGCCTCTTTTTTTTCTGTATTGTTATCATGTTAACATTATAGCATTTAAATTGTAGGTGATTTTTTTTTTTAGAAATTTCTGAATTGTTTATTTTGATTACATGTTAGAAAAAGTAACCCTGGAAAAAAAAAAAAAAAGCCAAACTGAATCCTTCCAGCTGTCATATTTATAATGAAAAAGTTAGATTCACAGAGTCTTTGACATATAAGAAGGAAGAAGAACTTGACACTATGGTCTGATAATAAAGGCATTTACTGCAAAGGCAGGTATCCAGATTTCTAGTACCTGATCACATGGGTATGCATACAGTTATCATGGACTAGAACTTCTTTGCTTGAAGGGAGTGCTTGCTTTTCTTTATGGTTTTTAAATTCTCACATTCTTGATTTCATATAGTCCTACAAAGAGAGATGTGAAGTGTATTCACGAAGGCTAGACCACAGCAAATAAGTCAGGAAACTCGCATGTGTATTGCAGATCTGGATTCCCTTAGAAAGAGTGGCCTGGAATACAGATCTTCCGTTTTCAGGGTGAAAGCCGTATGTACTAAAATACCATACAAAGGGCTTTGTGCTGAATTGACTGTTATGTTTAGCACATTCTTATCACGCATTTTGACTTCAAATAGCATTCAAAACATTTCATTGCTGTATAGACAGAGGCACTATTGTGCAAACACAGCAGAAGAACTGCAGATATCTAAGTAATTTAATGGATCCAAACCTAAGGATCTGTGAACTCTCCCATACCCAACTGACTAACTGAACTTTATTTGGGGGATTATTGTCAGCCTACATTACATACAGGTCCTTTTGCCAGCCTGGATCTTGGCTTCTTCCCATTGACCTGCTATCAAAAAATGGTGAAGCAAAGAAAAGAAAATCCAACTTTTTTACTCTTCAATTTCTCCCAAAAGATTAAACAGAAAGCAGAATCCCATCTAATAGAAAATGCAATCTAGAATACCTGAAGATATCTGAGCTAGATGTATACAGGAGGCATCTGGCCAGGAAAGGGGGTGAATCTGGAGAAGCTGCTGCTGACTACAGGACAACTCCTGGGTGCCATGACTGTGGAGTTCTGCTGGGAGAAGCAGAGAAGAACTCCGTAAGTAAGTGTTTGGGTGGCAGTCAGACAATGAGAGCTGAGAAGGAGTTCCAGGAGTAGCAGAGTATACTGAATTTGAGAATCTTCGTCTGATATAGTTTAGGACTTTAAAAAGTATTTATGAGGAGGCATATTTGCCTTCAAGATATCCTCTCACATTCCCATTTCCCAAACTCTTTTTTAAAAAAATCTCAAGCATGCAGTCAGTGGTTGCTCTCACCCATGTTCAGGTGCTACTACAGTCTGCGCATCAAGCAGGGCAGGAGCAAGCTGATGTGCCTACCCCAGGAGACAAAAGGCACACGAAGAGAAGAGAATCTACCAGATGTAATATCCTCTGCTTTCCTTTATATTCTATGTTCCTGGCTGCCTGTTTCTCTCCCTTCAGGTCAGACCATTGGAGACAAGGCTGCTGACAGTCTTGCAGACTCACAGTGTAGAGTTCTCAAGGATACAGCACTCAAGGAAATGAGTGTGAAAAACAAGCAGGGCAATTGAGTTAGATACACTGGTGTACGTCACTATCTTTAGGTGTGTTAAATATTTTTAGGTAAAATACTCCTTATTAGAAGCATGCCCTTGACTACCAAATGGTTCTTATGTTCTGTCTTGGATTCTTGCTGTCTTATGAGCAATCTGCACTTTAACAGCCAAACCTTTGGAGGAAAAAAATATTCAACATATGCTTATTAGACACATTATTTTGTAACTGCACCATAGCCAAAGCAATGTCTCACTGCACTTACTCAGTATTTTATCTAGGTAATTCAGTACATGGACTACGTGCGTGCTTACATTGCAGAGAAAGCCAGTAAGATATACACATATATATATATACATATATATATATATGACAGAGAGGCCCTGAAAGAACACATCTGGGGGAGACAAAACCATGAGGCTTCACTTTCACAGACTGAAAAGGATATGATGAATTTTAATTCATTAGCAATTCACTACAAAACTGACACATAAGCAATAGAGGATTACCAGATGTTTTTATAATGCCAGGAGGCCATTTATCAGCACTTCACATAGTATTCTGTTAGTTATCAAAGTGTTTGAAATATCAATTCTGCAATTATAATATGTGAATATAGAGACATCACATATGCACACCATTATATATTACATCTAAACAGAAACTGCCAAGAAAGTCTGTGTAAAGTAGGACTATTAAATACACTGTTTTCATTTCAAAATTACAACTAGACGCGTAAATTCTTATTCTGAACATTTATAAATTACAGCTGGATAGACAGAAGTCTGAACATCTTTGTATCAACCACTGAACTTGTACATTAAAGTAGGCTTGTGATAAATAGCAAAAACATAACCAAAGAACTGCATTTTATAAAGGAAGTAGTTGCAACTTAGACGACAGACATCATTGTACAATAATACGTACATCTTTCCACAGCTTTTCTACCTCTTATATGATAAAAAAAAATCAGCTATGTCACTGAAGTAACATAAAAATTATACTTTTGATAATGCCTAATAGCCATCTCTCTTTCAAGTGTACTTAAATTTTGAGCATAATAAATTAATTTAGGGACATTAAAAAAAAAAAAGAAGCAAACCTGTAACTACATGAGGCATAAAAACCCTTGGAGTTAGGGTTTATTTCATTGAAGTTTTCAGCAACAATTACTAATTCGGCTTATAACATTTGCTAAACTATGAAAATTCCCCTGATAATCTGCTCATTGTGCTTTGCAACACAACACTGTTTTAAAATGATTAGCAAACATGAGATTTGTGCATGCAAGTTCAGCACACAACGAGGAAAATGCAAGGGAAAAATTCACACTTAGTTCAGAGCTCACGACATACTGGAAATTATGAAAATTACTAACATTAAGATTAGCATTGTAAGAACAACAAGAATTAAATATTCAGTAACCTTAGTATTTCAAGGTCCTGTATTGCAAAAAGTAACCATCAGTTACCCCTTCTATGAGCCCCTTTTTATGAACTCCTCCAGCAAGAATACTCGTATATGCTTCATTTAACACTAAATACCTACATGCTAATTTCTTCTTCATTGGATAAATGCATCACAAACATGGTGACATGTAATGAGCCAGAGTGAACCATTGCTTTGGAAAATCTTTGATCCTTTTGTATTACTGCATCTTGGACAGCCTGAATATTCCTATTAATCTGGGAAGAAAGACATAGAAACAACAGTTAGCAGCTACAGTTACTGTTTCCCATCATGCAAGTGAAAACACACAAAATGAAATCAAACTTTTATGTAAAAACCATTCTAGCAGAAGAACGTTTTATCCTCTGACAAAGCTGTGTTAATTGAGCCAAGTAAACCCAAAGTGGGTACAAATGGAGTGATTAATAAATCACTGGACACTCTGCATCACATCTTAATAGGAGTCTGCTTCCATATGTATGATAAATTCATGGAAAAGATTAAGATCAATCAGTTTTATACTGCAATTAATCCAAATAAAAAGCTCCTTCAAGGACTTTCTCTGCCTGCTTTGCTAAACTTGTGTGCTGCTATGTGCAGACGTGTCTGGAAAGACACTCTTCAGGATCAGGCACATAGAATCATACAAAACAGGAATATCTAGCAATAATTTGCAGAGATACCTGATCTAGAATTCTGATTATACTATCCAATAGACAGATATAATTTATATATTCTCTTCAAACATATTTTAATGAAATTCCATACAACATGTACACAGTTCAAACTTCAGTCTTTTTCTTTAAAATTAGTTGAATTATGTTTTCTTTGTTCAAAATCATTTGTATGGCCATACCTGCTTTATAAATTGTATACAAAATGTTAACTGTGCTTGCTATTATAATAGTTTTATTGTAGTGATTTAAAAAAAAAAAAAAGGACAACAAAAAACCAAAACAGACCAGAAAACAAAACAAAACACAAATCAAAACCACCTAAAACACCAAACAAAACAAAACATCTGCAACAATTCTTGAATATGTTACTGGAAATTAAATTAAATCCAATAACATTGACCATCTGACAAAATGAGTTATTTCTTAAAGCATGATAAACCAAGACCTAACAGATAAATGAGTTTTGGTGTAAAGGCTGAAAACCCACAAAAACCCTAGAGGGGTTACAACAAGGCAAAGAGAAAAGCAGACTCAAACCTATATAAAATCCACTAGGAAATCAAGCTAATAATGTAACAAATAATGTCTCTTTGGAACAGGATTAATTCCACAGATGGACAGTTAGCAGTTTCAGAAACACGCTATTGCTGAACCCACCAAGAAAGTACGAAATAAGCTGCCTTTCTGATAAGGGCAAAATCTCTATTGAAGACTGTAGGTTATTTTTGCCTACCTAAAGCGACATTATTCTACACAATCTACACTATTTGGAATTAATAAAAAAAAAAGTATTTTTTGGTGAATTTCAGGAGTTTATTTTTAATATGTTTTTCCAGAAGTTATGTTGTCAAAATGTAACACAATAGCTGTAGCCTAGCTGTGCCATCACAATGCATAATAAAACTTCAGATTCATTCGGTTTTCTTCAATAAATCTAACGTGCAATTGACAGCTGAGTGTGCTGAATTTTAATTAAGCGAAAGAGGACTCTTCCAACTTTGCATAACTTTGCATAACTAGTTATTACCCACTGCATAAACGAAAACTTTAAATTGTCATTTAACCTGCTACTTACGTTACCTCACAGAGTTTTATGTTACATATCAACTGCTATGATTGTATTTCTTTCAACTTGATATTTCCTAACTTAAAGAAACGTCAGAAGGCAGATCATACATAACACTTTCCCCCCTCAGATTATTTTAAAAAGTGCTCAAAAATAAGGCCTCAAAATTCTGATTTCAAGGTCTCCTCTCTCATTACTTGGCATACGTTATCCTGAAGAGTAAGAAAATAACTTAGTTCTGCTTACTGCAAGGATGCTATTAGTAGGTGAATATAAAGACTGTAAGCTTTAAAGATTTAACAGATTAATTATAATTATAAGCAAGATTGGAGGATGCTGAAAGGCAAACTGACCACGTGGTTTCATCAGATGAAACACAACTTAAAAAAAAAATTTACAAGAAAAAGATACAATGATAATCATCCATTTAACTATTTTTGCACAAGTAATAATGCAAAGTTCAAGATAAATTCAAAATTAATGGTATGCCACATTTTCTTTCTGAAGATTCAACGCATAATTAAAATGAAAAAAGGGAAAAAAAAGGAAAGTGTTTAATTTCCAAGAGGAGGAGTTCATTAAATGGTCCAGAAACATCCCTTATTACAAAATGATTCTCTGTGTAATGCAACATAAAATATAAGGAAAGAGTGCTAATGCCTAAAACGCTTCAGTAAAATAAAATCAGATGCTCAGAAAAAAAGGAAAGGTCTCTTATTACTAACTGAAATACTACCAGCAATTATCAGATTCCCTCTGGCTATCAAGAAACCAGGTGTCTGAACTCTAAATTTTGGTTAATGTTGCTCATACAAATTCCAACATGTATTTTCTGTTTCAGAACAACTCTACGTTTAAGGAAGCAAGTATAAACAAAACTTTCTAGCAAAGTCCTGGAATTCCCACATGCTCTGAGATTCAGTATAGTTGCCCCTTTACCTCTGGAAATTATATAAGGCTAAGTACATGATATATAAAAAAAGTATGCATAGTTAAGAATTTTCTACTCAACCAGCCATTTAACCAGCCATAGTAATAATTGTGAGCAGGAAATCTCAATTATCAGATTATATAACCCCTACATTATTCTTGCAGTTGTTAAATCATGGAACAGACAGGAAGAAAAGGTATTTCAGACTAAGATGGCACAAAAGATCTCTCACAATATTTGTGTGGGGCCATCCTGGATCTTATGTAACTAGCCCCTGCAATCTCTTCTTCACACAGTATGTTTTAAAGATTCAAAGACTGCATTGTAATTTTCAAACCTATGTTAATTTATTTTCATTTTGGATTTTTTAATATTTGACTTTGTCAGAGAACAGATAGTATAGTTGTATGATGAGTTAAAATTCACTTGAGCTAGCTTCTGTTATTGAAAAATACACCTGAATATGGAAACGGTGGTAAACTGATTGGTTTAACATTAGGTATCTACTTTCCTTATTTGCAGACACAAAAGGTATCAAAGCTGTACCAGACATCCTGCAGTACGTAAGAAATCATTCTCATTTACTGTCCAGATCAGACAACATATGCTATTACAGGAAAATACATTTTCTTAAAGAGCTTTCTGTATTTCTTGAATCCATTTGAACATTATCTCACTAGAAGAATGGATTGTTTGAATTTTAAATAAGATGGAAAATGTTAAACTACAAACTGACCAGTTAAAACAGTAAAAGATCCAAATTCCTATCTATAAGGAGAGCTAAAAATATTGCTAGGGATTTTCTTATTAAATTAAAAAGGAATATCTCCCTTTTTCTAAGTAAATGACAAAATAAGCAATACTGGAACAGTACAAAACCAGCGTCAGGCAAAATAATGTGAAATCCATAAGACTGATAAACTGAATAAAAACACATTTTTCCCCTACTCTTTTTGAGGTAGGCAATTTTATTCACAAAAATCCTACATAATATAAAGTTATTCTTCGAATAGGCTTCTAATATTCCTTTAAAACTACCTGGGAAAAACTATTTTGCTCAAGATCAAACACTGTTCTTCCATAAACATATGCAACTGTTGAAATAATTCTGGTTATACCAAATCAGTATAATATAGAATTTCACCTCTGGATTAGTAATTGGAAGAGAAATGAAATAATTTGGCTGATACTGTTTCTTATTTTTCTTCTTTCTCGCAGTGTCTTCCTCAATTTCCTTCCCAGTAGTCCTCTTTCTTTTCTTTTTTATATTTATTTCAGAGGTTGTGTGCACTGAAGAGATTAAAAAATTACTTTCAGCATATAGAAAATTCAAACAAAAACACAACATCATGACAACAGGAGCTAGACTTCAGTTAACTGACTGGAGGATGTCTTGCCAGCCTTCTAATCTGCCCATGCTCTGAACTGACAGATCCTACTCCAGCCTCAATTACTGTAGTCAGACAATTGGAGAGCATACCTGAACTAAGAGCCTACACCACTAAACAGAGTTTACAAGCTGCTAACACTGACATGCAGCTTCCAAACTACTGTTTCATTTAGCCAACTCCAGTGTAACGGACCTCCAAGTTGTCTACATGGGAATAGAGACATGGCTTTAGAGCAAAAGGACCAATATAAGTTTTAAAAATCCCATGCATGGTGCATTTTGAAATAGAAAGCACAATAATACATTACATAATACATAGGAATATTAAAGAAAAAGGTTGTATTAGACTACGACTGGCCAACCTATAGTTCAAGGACCAAATCCAGCCCAGAAGAAAATTTAATCCAAGCCAGATCTATTCTCTACCTTCTCTCCCAAAGACACCTTCCAACATAGTGAAAGTGTGTGTCCTCAATTCTTCTTCTGCACCATAAATTATTTTTCTCCTGTCTACTTCTTCAGGCCTTTGCAGACCCTCTCCCACCATGTGGCCTGACACATACCCATAAGATGACCAGGCTGCAGATATCCACTGTCTAATTAGACATGTACTTCTAGGCCCATGTTGGGAATATACATATTGGAAGAGAGCTCATAAAAGCCGTCACTTGAGAAGTTCATATACAGTAATGTGACATACAAGGTGTCTTTATTCTGTGACTCATTGCTGCAATGGATCCCCAAATGGTAAACTTTTAATATACTCCAGTATTTGCAGGACTGAGTACTAATAAGAGAGACTCTGGACTGGATCCTGCTTGCAGTGAGACTCTGTTCTATGTGCATGATGTGTCTATGCTTCTACACTACTGTTTAATGTACTTACTAATAAATTTATCCTCAATATCTGTGTCGACAAATGGCATTTCTGCCATCAGAGAGTCTACTGAATCAGCAGGACGTGGCTCTTCCATCTGTTTTGTCTCTTTCTTATTCTCTTCAAAGATTTTCTTTTGCTGTACATTTTCTAGCCCACCTAAAATATATTAAAATAACACACTGGGTCTTAGGTTTTGACAGTGAAGAGATATTATACACAGGCAATATACCAAGTATATATTTCTCTAATTATCAGTAAATAAATATTGACATAAGCCCCTTCAGAATGCAGCTCTTCTTCCTTGTCAACATATCAGCAAAAATAGTTTACTGCTTTATGTGGAACAGCAACAAAAAGGAAAGTGAGCATTCTAATTTAATAGTTTCTGGTCTTGTGTGGTTCTAAGCGAAACCAATTGCATGCAAGAAAAAAAATTATATAACTGAGCATAAAAAAAATAAAGTCTTCAGATATCACATAGCATTCACTTTGGAAAACTGCATGGCTTATGAATTCAGTGCAGACAAACACTAGTAAATTAATTCCAATGTGTAAACACACAGAAAATGAAGCTTGAAGGAACAGGAAGGGAATCCTACCACTCATCATATAACAAAGAGTTTTCAGCTCACTATATCATTTAGACACGAGACAATTATTCTACCCCTGCATCTCCCACACTGTAAAACATATTACAGACAGCAACGATCCAAACTTCTCACTCTGAAAACTGACTTTTAGTATTTAACCTAAAGAAGGAATCAATGCAAATCAAACTTCATCTTGCATGTATAAAGATACGCATGCAGTTCTATCTCAGAGTAATACCACAATGACAGAATAATTTCCACTAACAAGTTTTTAAAAATGTCTTTTTTCCCCAAGAGTACTAACTAAGCATGAGTCATTTCCTTAAGCTTGCTTCATGTTTCTGCATCAGTAAACTCTAATATTGGCGTACTGAGTTATACCTCAAAAAATGAAAGAGTAAAATGTTCTCTAGCAGCAAAAAAATCTGCACATAACAAGGCATCTAGCAATACTCTTTTGGGACAACTCCACAATGGGATTACTGTAGTGGAAGAAGCCTTATGTCAGAATTGCAGTTTATCCCAGGACAGCTCATTACTACAGAAAACGCATTTTCAAAGCTCCTTTTGTGACCAGTGCAGATAGTCCAGATCTGGCCCATGGGGAAAATCTGGCAGCAAAAGTGCGTATTATATTCTTGGGTCATGCAAAGCTACACTACGTCTATAAAAATAAACATTACAGACCCAGTCTGGGTTATTATCATCCTATGGAATGTTTCTTGCATATATTGCTTTATGCTAGGAAAAATAAGTAAAAGAAGAACCTGATCAAACGCTAATTCACTCCAGTCTACAGTAGGGAGTCATAATCACTCTGTGGTTGTAGTCTGACACCTGTCTTTATCCTGGAGGCTATTAGAGAGAAACAAAGTATTTATATTTGTTGCTTGTTCCAGCTGTTGACACTAAAGTATGCACAACAAACATGTTAGAGCAATAATGAAATTAGTATTTAACATTTAGATTAAAGCTCACACAAAACAAACTGTTGCATACAGAAAACAATAGGCCTTCCTTCAAAAAGATCTCAAAGTGAAGGGCAAGACAGAAATCCACAAAGCCAACAAAAAAATAGGTCAGTTAGAGGCAGAAAAGTCATCAACACCACTCAGAAATGCAGAATCAGAACCAGCTAGGAGAAAAAGGGGTTTTTTTCAAGGCAGCATCAGCTACAGAACAAGGACTCTTATGAATCTGAGGGGTGTATTTTGCAGATTTAGCATTTACCTTGCTCTGTCTGCTCAATAATCTGAGACCTAGAGTAATAAAATCAGCTTCCATAGGAACTCCTTGACCATCAAACTGTCAGAAGATAAACTCCTTTTTCTTAACTGCATGCTTCATTAATTAGCCTGAATTTCACGTACGAACAGGTGCATACGTTATTCCCATATTTGTATTTAAATGGCTGCTGATCTTCAGCAGTATTTAAGTCATCTGTTTCAACAGGAAAAAAAAAAAATCCTCATACACTTAGCTCATAAAGGAGAGAATACAAACAATAAGAAACAATAAAACCTATTATAGCCTTCCAGCACCTGAAGGGGGCCCATCGAGATATTGGGGAGGGACTCTTCATTAGGGACTGTAGTGATAGGACAAGGGGTAATGGGTGAAAACTTAAACAGGGGAGGTTTAGATTGGATATAAGGAAGAAATTTTTTACTGTTAGGGTGGTGAGGCA